>QNTS01002792.1:0-38890 GCA_003317085.1 Hucho hucho | reverse complement strand
CAGTAGGGATTTCTTCCCATTCTATGACATAATTAATGTGTTGTTGATGTAGTTTCCATGTATACGATCTCACTGCATCTCCAGCCTACCTTTTACATGATGTGATCTCACTGCATCTCCAGCCTACCTTTTTCATGATGTGATCTCACTGCATCTCCAGCCTACCCTTTTCATGATGTGATCTCACTGCATCTCCAGCCTACCTTTTACATGATGTGATCTCACTGCATCTCCAGCCTACCTTTTACATGAAGTGATCTCACTGCATCTCCAGCCTACCTTTTACATGATGTGATCTCACTGCATCTCCAGCCTACCTTTTACATGATGTGATCTCACTGCATCTCCAGCCTTCCTTTTACATGATGTGATCTCACTGCATCTCCAGCCTACCTTTTTCATGATGTGATCTCACTGCCTCTCCAGCCTTTTTCATGATGTGATCTCACTTCATCTCTAGCCTACCCTTTTCATGATGTGGTGTTTTTCAGTTGATAATTCCATTGTCCCTACTATAGCTACATTAGGGTAATCTAAAACGAGGATGAGTCCAGCAGTCTGTGCAGTGAACAATGATAAAGAGGTCTTGGTATGCCTGGAGGAGCAGATGCGTTGAAAGATGTGGGAGCACATAGTGAACATGTCATCCCCTGACTCCCCCTCTTATCCTCAGTAATCTGCATTACTGTATCCACCATTGTCACATATGATTTATTCAACATGTGTCCAAAAGCCTATAAATGTGTCACTAAATATTTCATATTTAAGACAGACATAAGAATAGCATAGACGGACATCACTCTCTGCCTTCCTCTTTGTCCCCCCCCCCTCTCTCTCTCTCTCTGTCTTTCTCCCTACCTTTCGCTCTCTCTCTCGTTCTATCCCCTCTCTCACTCTCTCTCTCTCCCTACCTTTCCCCCTCTCTCCCTACCTCTCTCCCTCTCCCTACCTTTCTCTCTCTCTCTCTCTCTCTCTCTCTAGCGGTAGAGAGAGATCTACCGCTTGGCCCAGAGTCTACCCTACTCCAACAACACAACAGTAGAATGAGAATGGCTCAAAATAATCAAGCCATCCAGAACATGGGCCTGCACACAGATTAAAGATAGGTATTTTTCAGTCACTTAATTTTGACAATGTACCAAAATACATCCCCAAAAAGCTTGCCAACCACAGTCTGGCCAAACGAGACTCTTTTAGCTGTGCCTTTTGGAGCAATCAAAAATCAAAGCCTTTCTGCACCCCGATTGTGAATTACATTTACGACTGGCTGAGAGAGCGTTTTCAGGGGGCCCTTTGTGCTTGAATTATCTACAGTTACAGTCAAAGTCAACAGATAGGACCAGGATACGTTTGTGGGGAAAGCAGCTGCGGTGGCAGCTGAACTAATACAAATTACATAAAAACACACATCTCATAATGGCTTGGTTTGACTGCAGGGAGTACCCGGATTGTCGTGTTCTGGAAATCTATACAACACAGATTCTGAATAATGGGTGAATCATAACGTATTGATATGCAAATTAACATAAGGCTATTTCAAATGCAAATCTATGCAAATCCCAATAAGGTTTTCTTCCCATACTATGATTCTTATTTTTTTATAGTAAATGGAGGTTATGCCTATTTAATCATGCACATAATGTAAGTGAAAGGATCGACGTAGGAGATGAGAAGCAGGTACAGGGAGTGAAGGTTTAATAACTGACGGACATGAAACAGAACAGGAACAGTGTCTGGACGGGAACACATAACAACAATTAATGCGGACACAGGGAACACCACCGAGGAACCAACAGATATAAGGGGGGTAATCAACCACGTGAAGGAGTCCAGGTGAGTCCAATGAGCGCTGCTGCCCGTAATTATGGTGACAGGTGCGTGTAAATACGAGCAGCCTGGCACCCTCAAGCGCCAGGGAAGGAGAGTGGGAGCAGGCATGACAGTAAGCCTATATAGGGGAAAAACGGTGACTGCAATCATGACCTCTTAAAATAACTAGCTGACCATATAGCCCAGTGGTGTTCCCAATGCCAAATGTCCCTTGGATGTCCTAGTACATTTACAGTCTGTAAGTGAACTTTACACACAGAATCCCCACATAACCAATCCTTATAGGGACCCACCAACATTTGTCCATCTATCAATCTATATTTAGTTTTCAGTTTCTATAGATGCTTTGTAGTGTTCTATAGGGGCCTCATCTGTTATTGGCCTCATCTGTTCTTGGGTATTAAATCCACATTGGCATTATCTCTGATCTCTAACAGCAACATGTCATGTGAGCAGCTCAGGGGGATAATGCTATTATAATACCATTACAGAACATTAAAGCCTGGTTTTGAGCTGACCTTTTTCGTTCCAGTTATCTGAAGAACTCTGGGGAGCCTGTTTGACTGTGGTGATTCTGCTAGAATGAATGACTGTCTGAATGACTGAATGACTGAACGCATTAATGAATGAATGATCCTATTTGAATAAAACGATGTACTTTATAAACCACTTTGGACATGTCATTATGGTCATTGCGCAGTGCATTTGATTTACATCTTCTAAACTGTGATTATGAAGGGCTCAATAAAAAACCCTAGTCATTTGCTGTTAATCACATGTTAGACTGTAATCTCCCATATTAAAAACGGATTTACTGTATAGCATCTTTATCTGGATTCATGTGTACCCTGTCCTGATTCAGATCAACCCATGGTGTTCTGAGCAGAACTGAGCTGGTGCTGTAGGCTAGTCTGGAGGAGTCTGGCCCAGGTCCAGAGTGTGGTGGTTCTAGGCCCTGGTTTTGTTGGGATGTGGTGGAGGCTGGCCCATGTCCAGACTCGTAGTTCTGGTGTTGCTGAGGTATGTTGGGGTAGGTTGGTCCAGCTCTAGATTTGTAGTACTGGTTTTCTTGGGGGGTGTGGGGAAGGTTGGATGAGATCCGCTGTGGTGGTTCTGGGTCCTGGTATTGTTGGGGGTTATGGTAACTATTGGACCAGGTCCAGTGTGGGGATTCTGGGTCCTGATTTAGTTGGGGGATATGGGGATATGGGGTCCTGGTGTTGTTGGGATGTTGGGCAGGTTAGGGCAGGTTGGACCAGGTCCAGAGTGGTAGTTGTGGTGTTGTTGGGCAGGTTAGGGCAGGTTGGACCAGGTCCAGAGTGGTAGTTGTGGTGTTGTTGGGATGTTGGGCAGGTTAGGGCAGGTTGGGCCAGGTCCAGAGTGGTAGTTGTGGTGTTGTTGGGATGTTGGGCAGGTTAGGGCAGGTTTGGCCAGTTCCAGAGGGGTAATTGTGGTGTTGAAAGATGTGGGAGCACATAGTGAACATCTCATCCCCTGGCCTGGTTTCTGCAGAGAGAGGGAGAAAGGGGAGAAGGAGATGTGAATATGTGTCAGCTTAGTGAATAATGAGATTCTCCACTCTGCTCTTCACAAAATGTGTGTGTGTGCTTGAGTTTGCATGTATGTGTGCGTGCAGTAGACTGTATTATGCATACACACCGATGCACTCCCACCAACAGATCAGACACTGGACCTTTGACTCTCTCACCAACAAGTGATGTTCACTTTCAGTCTGAGCCAGTGACTTTGCACATAGAAAGTCATGAGCAGTGATGTGTAAAACCCAAATCTTCCTCTGTGTAAACAGTGAGGACAGTGCAGACTCGGAGGGGGTCCAAGTCATCTGTCCGAATGTTGACTTCTTCCCTCTCTCCCTCTTTCCCTGACTCTCTCCTTCTTTCCCTCTCTCTCTCCCTCTTTCCCTCCCTCTCTCCCTCTTTCCCTCTCTCTCCCTCTTTCCCTCCCTCTCTCCCTCTTTCCCGACTCTCTCCCTCTTTCCCTCTCTCTCTCCCTCTTTCCCTCTTTCCCTCCCTCTTTCCCTCCCTCATTCCCTCTTTCCCTCTCTCTCTCTCTTTCCTTCCCTCTCTCCCTCTTTGCCTGACTCTCTCCCTCTTTCCCTCTCTCTCCCTCTTTCCCTCCCTCTCTCCCTCTTTCCCTCTCTCTCCCTCTTTCCCTCTCTCTCTCCCTTTTTCCCTCCCTCTCTCCCTCTTTCCCTTTTCCCTCCCTCTTTCCCTCTTTCCCTCCCTCTTTTCCTCTTTCCCTCCCTCTCTCCCTCTTTCCTTGACTCTCTCCAATGTGCTGAGTTTGTCAGTCAGCTGAATGATTGCTTTGCTCTCTTTGGTATTTTTCCTTCCTGACATCTCTCTTCCTCTCTGGAGGGAGAGAAGGGAGAGAAAGGGAGAGAAAGAGAGAGAGAGGGAGAAAGAGAGAGAAAGAGAGAGGCAGATAGAGAAGAGAGAGAAAGGTAGATAAAGACAGATAGACAAAGAGAGAGACAGACAGAGACAGTATGAGTCGTAGAGAGACAGATAGAGAGAGGAAATGGGAGAGAGAGAGAGAGAGAGAGGCAGGTGCAGGCAGCAGACTGAGGGATTCACAACACCATAAACGAGTGTGAGACAGTGTGACCCCAGCTCCAGAGGTCAGGGCTATGGAAACAAGATCTGGAGCAAGCGCTCCACGTGTATAGAAGCTAATGGAATTCCTCTAGGTCATATTAAAGCTCTCTCCCTCAGAGATAACACACTAGGCAGAAACACCAACTCACACATGTACATAGTGCATACACAGACCGGTGTGCTCGCAAACATATGCACACACAGTCATTTGCATGCTCGCACACTCAAGCTAGTATTCTCACACACACACACACACACACACACACACACACACACACACACACACACACACACACACACACACACACACACACACACACACACACACACACACACACAGACACAGACACACACACATAATGACACAGACCCTGTATGATCCCTCAACCTCAACATTTTTCTTCTTTACTATAAACACCTGAATTACTTATGATATATCCATTCTAAAGACAAACATTTACACACTAGTGGTACTTAGGTGTGTGTGTGGGAGGTGGGGGGGGGGTATGTATGTATGGGGGGGGGGGGATTGAGTGGGTTTGTGTGTGTGCTTGTCTGTCTGTGTCTGTGTGCCTGTGTGTTTGCGTGTGGACATGAGCTTCCCGGGCCTTAGAAGCTGAGAGAATGTTTGATCCCCTATGTTAATAAGTGGGTTTCCCCTTATATACTCTGATCTTCTTCTTTTCATTTCACAGCTCTTCTACTAATCTCAGTGCTAGATTTGTTATTCTCCTACCTGTGGTGTGGTCTTTGATTATTGCTGAAGGCCTAAAACGCTATAGGCTGGGAAGATTAGCTTCCCTGAGTGTTTATCCACAACGTCTCAGCGTTTGATGTTGTCTTCTAATGAGGCTACCAGGAAAAGTCAGAGCACTCAAATGTTACTTTGCTTTAACGTATAATGGACATCTTAGAAGTTGTTATAGTTTGTTATTATATTCGTTCAGGGCTGGCACGTCCAGTTCTGAATTCATTCATGGGGTCAGAAGAGGGTCAAATGGTGAGGATGCTGGGTGGCCTTAAACTTTCTTACAGGCACTTAAGAGCCATTGGATATTGAATAGATGCCTTGAATTTAAAATAAGGCTTAAAATAAGGCCCCCCCCAACACATCCAAATACCCACACATACACACAGAAATATGCTTAAGGAGATGACACACATCCTATGTTGCCTCCTGTTTGTGAGTGTTTACTCCCCCGCTCCCTGTGGAGAAGGTGTGTAGAAGGTGAATGTGTGTGTGTGTTCAGCTTGAGCACTCATCCATTCAGGCAAGGTGAAGTCGCCTGGGGAGCATCGGACTGTGCCCTGCATTATTCACTATACAGCGGTCTAAACTGCTCAAAGATTAATGCTCAGAGAGCCTTTGTGAGACCCAAACAAAAAATAAGTTACAAGAGAAAAAAAAATTTTAGTTGGAAAATTGGAATGAGGCTAAACTGAGCACAGAATAGGAGGGGAGAGAGAGAGAGAAATAACGAGAGAGAACGAGACAGAAAAAGAGTGTAGCCACTTTATGTTGATCAGCTTCCAGGTATTGATGGCGTATATAGCCTAGTTCTTATCTGTCATACCAGGGCCTTTACGGCAACAATAATGGGTTTAAGTGAGCAGCAGTATGTGGGAATGTGAGTGAATGCCTTGTTACACGTACAGAGGGGAGAAAGGTAAATTCCCGTCACTGAAGTCACCTTTGCCGATAATGCTACATCTTACTCAGTGACACATTGTTCAGTCTGTGTCCAGGGATTCATAGAGAAACACAAACAAAGACAAATATCGCTGAAACAGCAACACAAACAAAGAACCTCAGAGATGTGGTACAGGTGACGAGGTAACCACATTACACAGAGGCCCTGGGGAGCAGCACCAAAATAAACTAGAGAGAGGGGAAGAGAGTGAGGAGAGAGGGTGGGGCAGGAGAAAGGGGGGAAATGTGATTGAGGAAATCAAGGCAGGAACCAGAAAGAAAGACTGGATGGATAGATGGAGACAGCCAGAGAAAGAATACTTTGGAGAAAGCCCATCAAGCCCCAACACTTTTTATAGCTTATCAGCTCAGTCAATTGCATTAGCTTGGATTCATAGCCAAGGCACACGCAGTTAAGTGAGCGGAACCATAGTGTGTCAGAGATGTGTCTTGCATCCCATATGATGCCTCGGCTCAAACTGATCCCAGAAAGCACTCTAATAGTCACCAGGTACCAGATGGTTTCCCTCTGTGACCAACTAGACACGGATCAGCAGAGGGCCACACACACTGGCAGGTTAGAGAGGGCACAACCTGACACACAGGCTTTCCAGCCCCACGCACCAATCAAACACTCTGCAGCTGCTCCCAAATGACTAATCAGATATGGGTCACTAACAGATCCCTTCCATAGGACCTGGCTATCAGACAGGATTGAGAGGATTGCATGCTGTTATAAGTAGAAATATCCAAGTAGCGGTCATACATCATGACAGGATTATGTCATGTTAAGATTGTGATGGTGAACATATTTCATTATGGTACACTCTTTAAAAAAAAGGTGCTATCTAGAATCTAAAAGAGTTCTTCAGCTGTCCCCATAGGATAAAACTTTGAAGAACTATTTTTGGTTCAAGGTAGAACCCTTTTGGTTCCAGCTAGAACCCTTTTGAGTTCCATGTAGAACCCTTTACACAGAGGGTTCTACATGGAACACAAATTTGTTCTTTCTACCTTGAACCAAAATGGGTTCTCCTATGGGGACAGATGAAAAACCATTCTGGAACCCTTCTGTCTAAGAGTGTAAGGCTGGCTGAACTTTCTCCAAGATTCACAATAAATGTATGTATACAATACAATACAAATTCCCTGACATGTTTTCTTTTTGCTGTTTCGCTGCATATAGGGCTCTGCTATATGGATTGAAAGATGAAAACCTGTCCAACCCTCTGAGCTGTCTGAGTGAGCTGAGGTTTTATACTATTGATCCTGGCTACTGTATATTTTTTTCACCTCCAGAAACTTTTCAAAGTGTTTCTGTAATTGCTGCTGTCATCAGGTTCCTGTGCCAGGGCCCACATCCATTACATCAGCAATTCATTACATTATGATCGTAAGTCAGGTGGGAATTAAATATTGTAATTTACATCCTTTTGTAGATACAGGTTCCTGACGTGACTATAATATGCCAACTCCATGAAAAGATGTAGAATGCAGAGTCTGGGTTTCATCAGTTTCATCAGTTTTGTGTGTGTGTGTGCACATGTGTGTGTCGCTGATGAAATTATTGCACACTGTGTGAGTGTGTGTATGTCTGAGTCAATGTGATGAAAGGCCTTGGATGTGTGTGATAATATGGTTTACCATATTCACTCCTATTGGGTTTCTATCTGTAACTCAACTTTTCACACATCCATTTGTCTCATGTCTGAGACCTATCGCCTATAGGGTTGTCTGTTGATGGTTTATCACACAGTTGTGATGTTGTAAAGTGTGTAGAAATCCCTGGCTCTCTTCGTGAAGCCCAGGAGTGACAGGAAATCCATACCAGTATTATGCAATTACGTCCATGCTGATTGGGTGAAAAGACTGGCTGCTTTACATTGCTTCAAGGCCATGGAGGAGCTGAGCTAGGTCTTCCCTGCCACCCGGCCACCCCGGCCACCTGGCAACCCAACCACCCCGGCCCCAGTCTCTCTCTCTTTCCCCTTTTCTGCTCACTACTGTCCCCTACAACCCCAGCACATACAGGTAGCACACAAGTGTACACAGGCACGTGCTTGCACACACACACCCACAGACAAACACACATCATTTAAACCTTCTTCACAAATACCTATATGAACATTATAAGCTAGTGAAATATTGTCCCCCTCATATTATACAAAACAACAAAGTGCACTTTGTGTTGTATCCATGCTGTCGTCTAGTGCATAAGGCCTCTGTCCTTTATGCTGCCTGTTCAATCACGCTAAGCACATACCAATTTTCCCAATAGCATTGCACTAAGCTATATCCTGTGAAACCGTAAACACTTCTCTAGGAAAAAATTCTCTCCCAGTAGTACCATTAAACTCTTGACTGAAGGGAAAGTGAAAGCCTCAGGGTTGTTGTGATGGTATGATGTGGGTTGGTTGGGTGGACAGGTTGTACTGTAGATACCCAACAGAGCTGATTTCTCTCATAGTAGGAAATTAAGGAGTACCCTGGTTGACATGCACATCCTCCAGCGGCAGGCATCTCTCTCTCTCTGTTGGTCACGGACCACAACGCCAGCTCCAGGCTTGATACAGCACAGCTCAGGCTGGAATCCCACCAAATTATTAAATAAACCTGGCTGCATGAAACCGTACTATATATGTACAGTTGAAGTCGGAAGTTTATATACACTTAGGTTGGAGTCATTAAAACTCGTTTTTCAACCACTCCACAAATGTCTTGTTAACAAACTATAGTTTTGGCAAGTCGGTTAGGAAAAATACTTTGTGCATGACACAAGTAATTTTTCCAACAATTGTTTACAGACAGATTATTTCACTTATAATTCACTGTATTACAATTCCAGTGGGTCAGAAGTTCACATACACTAAGTTGACTGTGCCTTTAAACAGCTTGGAAAATTCCAGAAAATTATGTCATGGCTTTAGAAGCTTCTGATAGGCTAATTGACACAATTTGAGTCAATTGGAGGTGTACCTGTGGATGTATTTCAAGGCCTACATCTAAACTCAGTGCCTCTTTGCTTGACATCATGAGAAAATCAAAAGAAATCAGACCTCAGAAAAAGAATGATAGACCTTCACAAGTCATCCTTGGGAGCAATTTCCAAATATCTGAAGGTACCATGTTCATGTAAACAAACAATAGTAAGTAAGTATAAACACCATGGGACCACGCAGCCGTCATACCGCTCAGGAAGGAGGCGCGTTCTGTCTCCTAGAGATGAACGTACTTTGGTGCGAAAAGTGCAAATCAATCCCAGAACAACAGCAAAGGACCTTGTGAAGATGCTGGAGGAAACAGGTACGACACAACCTGAAGGTCGCTCAGCAAGGAAGAAGCCACTGCTCCAAAACCGCCATAAAAAAAGCCAGACTACGGTTTGCAACTGCACATGGGGACAAAGATCGTACTTTTTGGAGAAATGTCCTCTGGTCTGATGAAACAAAAATAGAACTGTTTGGCCATAATGACCATCATTATGTTTGGAGGAAAAAGGGGGAGGCTTGCAAGCCGAAGAACACCATCCCAACCGTGAAGCATGGGGGTGGCAGCATCATGTTGTGGGGGTGCTTTGCTGCAGGAGGGACTGGTGCACTTCACAAAATAGATGGCATCTTGAGGGAGGAAAATTATGTGGATATATTGAAGAAACATCTCAAGACATCAGTCAGGAAGTTAAAGCTTGTGGCAAAATGGCTTAAGGCCAACAAAGTCAAGGTATTGGAGTGGCCATCATAAAGCCCTGATCTCAATCCTATAGAAAATGTGTGGGCAGAACTGAAAAAGCGTGTGCGAGCAAGGAGGCCTACAAACCTGATTCAGTTACGCCAGCTCTGTCAGGAGGAATGGGCCAAAATTCACCCAACCTATTGTGGGAGCTTGTGAAAGGCTACCCGAAACGCTTGATCCAAGTTAAACAATTCAAAGGTAATGCTACCAAATATTAATTGAGTGTATGTAAACTTCCGATCCACTGGGAATGTGATGAAAGAAATAAAAGCTGAAATAAATCATTCTCTCTACATTTCACATTCTTGAAATAAAGTGGTGATCTTAAGGGAATTTTTGTTAGCATTAAATGTCAGGAATTGTGAAAACTGAGTTTAAATGTATTTGGCTAAGGTGTATGTAAACGTCCGACTTCAACTGTATATATATACATGAACACATACACACATAAACACACATGCATGCATGCTAGCTCACACATACACACGCACGTGTGTGCGCACTTGTAACTTGTGCAGTGTGTATGTATGTGTCTGTATGTGTTTGTATTCAAAACTGATATCTTTTCAGCTCTGTATTTCAATTAACGTTGTGAAATAATCATTAAAACACCATAACAGCAAAGTATCTGAAGCCTGTTCACACAGGATCATTATCTAGAAAATACCATTAATGACGGTAATGAATCAAGGATCACAAACAGCAGCAGACACACTCAGTAGTATTTATTACACATGAATAGCGAAGTGACATTTATATAAACATGATGTCAGATTTACTATGTTATAATGGAGATGTGAGTGGAAGGAAAAGCCCATGCTGCCACCCACACACACACACACACACACACACACACACACACACATACACCCATACGTAGACACACACATACACAACTCTCTCTCTCTCTCCTTAGCCTCAGCTTCCTCCCTTATTCAATATCCTCTATATACCCCCGTATGCTTTCTCCATCATAGTAATCCCACATGCTCTGCAGGTGTGTAGCAGTACTCTCCCCTCACCTGAGCAGTGGACAGAGTTTCTGAGTGCAGGACAGGTTGAATGGCAAGTTGTATGACGGAGAGGTGAGGTTTGTTGGCTCTCTGCAGGTGGGAGTGCTCCCCTCTGCCTGTCTGAACCTGACAGATGTCTGCAAGCTAAATATAGCCACTTGGCTTGTTAGCTCCACACCTAAAACCCACTTACCTACCTGTCACTGTGTGTCTGTGTCTGTGTCTGTGTCTGTGTCTGTGTCTGTGTCTGTGTCTGTGTCTGTGTCTGTGTCTGTGTCTGTGTCTGTGTGTGTGTGTGCCTGTGCCTGTGTCTGTGTCTGTGTCTGTGTCTGTGTCTGTGTTTGTGTTTGTGTTTGTGTGTGTGTGTGTCTGTGTCTGTGTCTGTGTGTGTGTCTGTGTGTGTGTCTGTGTGTGTGTCTGTGTCTGTGTGCGTGTGTGTGTCTGTGTGTGTCTGTGTCTATGTCTGTGTGTGTGTGTGTCTGTAACTGTAACTGTGTTCCTAGCATCCCCGGCACTCCAGGAAATGTGGGGGCTCTTGAACAATGATTCACATTCTGTTCAACAATGCCAGAATGATGTAGAAAACATATTCCTTTGTGCAAACTATACAATGCGACTTGGATCTGTCTTGGATTATAAAGAAAAGCATATCCTTTCCTTGTGTTATCTGTTCACAGGTGAGTTCTGTTTTAGTGACACAGTTTTCTTCCTCTGGTCTGGACTGAGTCAGATCTATTGCACACGGTCGGGTCTGGTCTGGTCTGTTCTAATCTGCTCCTGTTTGGTCCAGTCTGACCTGGTCTTATGGTTAGATGGTTAGATCCCAGTTATGGTTAGATCCCAGGGACATGGAGGATAACGAGGAGATGACTCCATTAACGCCCGCTCTCCCTCCGAAGGTCCCCTTCAGCCCCGGATCGCCCAGAACATACCGCCTGGACGGGAGCAGGCAGCAGCAAATCGATACGCAAAACATAGGAATACCGGGCAAGACGAATGGACTGCGAACAGGGAAGTGAAGTGGGAAATTGATTTTTAAGTCACCCTGCATAGCATTTGCAAATGGCATTTAGAATAAGAAAGACTTGGAGAGAGAGAGGAAAGAACGCTTAGTCAGTCACTAAAACAGTGGGCTGCCAAAGACCTCTGGGTCTGTGGTAATTATGTTCATTATAGAACATTTAAGTCTCAACATGAAGTGGAGGTCTCGGTTACACACACACCTCAACCATGAACAGAACTTGTCAGATTAACTGAAGGTCATGTGTGTAGAGTGATGATACCGAATCACATAGCCAACATGTTGATAAGAAATTACCCACCATGCTAGTAATCAATTGCGTTACTGGGAATACCTTAGTATCTAATCAGTTTACTCTGAAAGCACAATAGGGTTGGTACTGGGACAAAACTGAATAGAGAGGCCAAACTGTGCCATAAAGCTGGAAATAATTTGTATAAACTCAACCGAACCGTAAGGCTAATGGTGTTTCTTTCTGTCTAATAATAATAAGAAAGATTTACAGTGCTCAAGTTTTTATCATCTTTCATGAAGCTGCAGTAAATGACTGACTATGACCAGATGAGGACATAGAGTCAGAGTAGGTAGATTTAGATGTCCACTTGACTCCAGGAGACAGCAGAGTAATGGAGACGATGGAGGGGTGAGAGGCTGATGACAGATAAATGTTCAGTGTTCTGAGAAGTTTGAGGTAATGTATTTATTTTCTTCTTAAGGATAACCCCTTTAATTAGTCTCATCAGTGATGGAGCCACCTCCATTCTGCTCTTTCCCTGCTGCTGTAATTAATTCAATCAATATTTATGTTCTATTTCCAGCAGACAGTAAATCTAATTTCTCGCTTCTCACTCCAGTCCCAACGTTTTCACAGCAAATTGATTTCAAAGATCACTTAATTGCATCACCAATATGGAATGCTGAGTACAACAAGATAGAGGAAGACGAATTTTGGCAAAGTGTGAAAAATGAATTGTGAATGATCCTGGCGGTGCCCCAAATACCTCAGATGGCCCCTAGCTCTACCTTGGAGAGGAGAGGAATATATGAACCCGTATTCACAGAATCTCAGAGTAGGAGTGCTGATCTAGGATCAGGTCCCCCCTGTCCATATAATAAGCACTGCTGCTCTGAGACAGTTTTTGAATACGGGCCCTGAAGCTTTTGTTTTCCTTAAATGCCAATGAATAGGAGCCTCATATAGAGATTTGTGTGATGATAGCAGCTATGGTCTCGGTGGTAGCTACTGCTGTCTGCAACCTTAGCTCTATACAATGGGAATCCAAAGTGATTTGACTGACTAATAGATGTTGTTTGTTGTGCCCACAAGGAGAGGCAGGTACTGTAGCAGTGCTCATACAGATGAGTGATTACTGAAACAACATGGAGGCAAGAATCATTCCCTAATAACACATCTTTCCCTGCTGGTAGAAGATTTGTTTTCTGGCTTAGCAATTTGCTCGTTCATCCTTAGTCGCATCTGCAGAGATGAGAGAGAGAAAAAATTAAATAAACAGAGGCTTTTATATCCCGTCAATCAACACCAGGTAGTGAGCGTAAAGATTGCCTCTTTTTTTTAACAAAACAAGTCTATGTTTTTAGTAAGAAACTTTTGAAACTCTTTTTTGATGTAGACTGGATGCACACATGGTGTGGGACTGAATTGATTGTGCATTGAAAAGCTGGCAGCTCCAGCTCTCTCAGATGCAGAGCATCTCAAATGAATAAAGCTGGTTGGAGTACACAGTGCTCACGCTGTTTAGATTTGCGATTCCTGCTGAAAGAGGTCTGCAATTGTCTTAATCACGTGTTCCGTCATGCTTTTGAGGGTGTGTGTGTATGTGTGTGTGTTTACATGCACGTGTGTGTGTGTTTGTGTGTCTGTGTGTGTATGCGTGTATGCGTGTGTGTGTTTACTTGAGCTTTACATCTCACTGTGAAGTGAAACATTCTCTCATATGTTCAGTCGTCTACACAGTATGCCAAGATACATTGTTTAATGATATTCTTTGTAATTTGGGTAAATAGAGGAAGATGATAAAGCCTCTATAGACGCTAGCTGTTTTACAGCTGCTGAGAGTTTCCTATACTTGTTTGTCTGCAGGCTAAAGGGTGGAGTAGTGCCCTGAAGGAAGTTTTATTTGACTCTTCTTGTGAGAATTTAGAATCCTTTGTTTGTTGAAGGTCAGGAGGAATGACAGAATAGTCAGCAGTGGAGAGAGGAAGAAACAAAGGATGAGGAGAGAGAGAGAGAGAGAGAGGGAGAGGAGGAGGAAGCAGGAGCTAGTACAGAGCTCACATTTAAGTTATTTATTATTAGCAGCCTTTTCAAGCATGAAAGATTCATAAAGTTTTCATTTTCTTTCACTTAACAGAAGTCGTAAATGAAGAAGAATGTTATAAAAATTTTACGATGACAAAGTTCTTGTTTAACACAGTTCAACTTTTCAAAACCCTTGGTTGGTACACATTCACCCACACACACACATGCACACACTCACACAAACACACACAGACACACACCGCACACACGCTCATTGCCTGCTAAGAGGAAACCAGACATACTCTCACCTAGGCTGACCTCTCTCATGTCACCTCATTGCTCTGGCAGCATCTTCCATCCTCTCTCCCTCTCCTTCTGGACATAATCCATTATCTGACGCCTACAGAAACAATATACCAGGAAGAAACTGTTCTCCGCTTGCTGCCTGGGGGCTTCACTCCCCTCCGCTTCCTCTGCACTATCTCCAGCAGGGTCAGTCAGAGCCAGCCCCAGCCAGCCCCCTTGCATCGCAGGCAGAAACGCTTAAGTCTACAGATCATGTTAATCAGTAGGCCAGCCCGGGCCACCGCTGGCACCCTGCACACCCATCACAATGGGCTTCCCTCTTTCGCATCTTACCTCTCTTCTCTCTTTTTATTCCTTTTAATTAATGTCATCTAATTCCCTCCCCTACCATTTCTTAATTGTGTCAGCATTCTTTTAGAAAATCACAATGCAGAATGGCTGCCGCCAGTGGGAACATTTGACCCCTCGGCTGACTGAAAAATTAAAACCCGAAGGAAAAAAGAGCTGGCCCCGGGGGAAGAAAGTAGTCCACAGCAGTTTTTGAAGTAGTCTTAGATGAAAGTTTGAGATTGAGGTAGGATGGCAGTTTAAAAGAGTACTTTTATAGTGTCAGGGGCTGACCATTTAAAGTTGGGGTTCTGGGAGGGTAGGTACTGTACGGTGCTAGGGCTGCAGGGTAAATGCAAGCCAATGGCAGTGTAAGGGAGAATCTGTCAGTTGAAGTTGAGCTATACACAGTTTCCATTGTATGGAAATTGCTTTAGCTTTGGTCTGTGTGAAAGGCTATTATTTTTGACATATATACTTAGATGGTTGAATGTACCATGTTGACCTACAGTACATGCAACTGGCAATTGAAGTAAGCCACACGCAGTCCCCTTTGGTCTCTATAGGTTTAAATTGTTTCAGCCAAATAGACTTGCACCATTTTGATGGTTGAAGGACTATATCTCTTACTTCAGTATATGGTTTAATGATACCTGTGTGTGTCTGTGTTTAACTGCACCACAGCCACTTTCTACTCCCCATGGTTATTACTATATGAAGGAGAAAATGTTGCAGCAGGTCCATTGAATTGCATTACCTTTGTTCCCTGCTGCACTATAATCAGTCTGGTGACACTGCTGATGTTTTGTCAGTAATGGAGTGGGAGGAGCCACACAGATCCACCAGCACTTATTCTGATTCACAATGTAATGCAAGACCTTTCTGAGTTGGCTGAGTGGTACTCCTAATCGCTGTTATGCGTTTACATTCCTTTTTCTTTTGGTCCAGGGCGCCTCAAGAACTGCCGTTTTCACTGTAGCACGGTGCTGTATGTGTGTGTGAGTGTGTGTGTGTGTGAGGGATTACTTAATCCCCTGTGTGTAGGAGTAGCTTAATAGCACTGAGGTACTTCCCTACAGCCTCTTCAACAGTGTTAAATCTGCAACATGTAATATCTGCTACAAAACCTGGTCACAGGTTCTTCACTGTCAGAGCACACAAAACACATGCAAATTCAAAGTGATGAGACACACTATATATACAAGTATGTGGACACCCCTTCAAAATGAGTGGATTTGGCTATTTCAGCCACACCCGTTGCTGACAGGTGAATAAAATCAAGCACCACAGCCATGCAATCTCTATAGACAAACATTGGCAGTAGAATGGCTCCTACTGAAGAGCTCAGTGACTTTCAGCGTGGCACCGTCATAGAACGCCACCTTTCCAACAAGTCATTTTGTCAAATTTCTGCCCTGCTAGAGCCCAGTCAACTATAAGTTCTGTTATTGTGAAGTGGAAACCAGTGGAGGCTGCTGAAGGGAGGACTGCTCATAATAATGTCTGGAATGTAGCAAATGGAATGGCATTAAATACATGGTTTCCATGTGTTTGATGTATTGGATACCATTCCACTGATTCCGCTCCAGCCATTACTACAAGCCCGTTCTCCCCAGTTAAGGTGCCACCAACCTCCTGTAATGGAAACGTCTAGGAGAAACAACGGCTCAGCTGTGAAGTGGTAGGCCACACAAGCTAACAGAAAAGGGACCGTTGAGTGCTGAAGCACGTAGCACATAAAACTCGTCTGTCCACGGTTGCAACAGTCACTACGAGTTCCAAACTGCCTCTGGAAGCAACATCAGCACAATAACTGTTTGTCGGGAGCTTCATGAAATGGGTTTCCATGGCCGAGCATCAGCACACAAGCCTAAAGTCACCATGCGCAATGCCCAGCATCAGCTGGAGTGGTGTAAAGCTCGCCGCTGTTGGACTCACGCTTCACCATCTGGCAGTCCGACAGACTAATTTAGGTTCGGCGGATGCCAGGAGAACGCTACCTGCCCGAATGCATAGTGCCAACTGTAAAGTTTGGTGGAGGAGGAATAATGGTCTGGGGCTGTTTTTCATGGTTTGGGCTAGGCCCCTTTGTTCTAATGAAGGAAAATCTTAACGCTACAGCATACAATAACATTATAGACGATTCTGTGCTTCCAACTTAGTGGCAATAATTTGGGGAAGGCCCTTTCCTGTTTCAACATGACAATGCCCCTGAGCACAAAGCGAGGTTCATACAAAAATGGTTTGTTTAGATCGGTGTGGAAGAATTTGACTGGCCTGCACAGAGCCCTGACCTCAACCCCATCAAACACCTTTGGGATGAATTGTAACGCCGACTGCGAATCAGGCCTAATTGCCCAACATCAGTGCCCAACTTCACAAATTGTATTTTGGCTGAATGGAAGCAAGTCACCGAAGCAATGTTCCAACATCTAGTGGAAAGCCTTCCCAGAAGAGTGGAGGCTGTTAAATCAGCAAAGGGGGGGACCAACTCCATATTAATGCCCATGATTTTGGAATGAGATGTTCGACGAGCATGTGTCCACATACTTTTGGTCATGTAGTGTACTTGAGATATGGACAACACTTTGTGTTTGCAATTAAAAGTGTGCTTGAAGGTCACCAGGTTCTTTGTGTAGTCTGGTGTTGTGTTGTCACGATACCAGAATTTTTACTTCGATACAGATACCAGGTTTAGTATCACAATACTCGATACCATCACGATACTCAATAGCAAAACAATATCATAACACAACAAAGTAAGAAATATTAGCCAAGGTCACAGGACTTGATCCAGTCAGAAACTCAGGTACTGCTCTGGTCAATCCTTGGGCATCTTTTGAGTTCAACAGCATTACATGTTCATTTTTTTACGTCAACAGTTTTCAGAGACAGCTGCCAAGCAGTTGCCATACCAAGCAGGGATGCATCCAGTCAAGACGCTCTCAATGGTGCAGCTGTATAACCTTTTGAGGATCTGAGGGCCCATGCCAAATCTTGTAAGCCTCCTTATGGGGAAGAGGCATTGTCATGCCATCTTCACAACTGTGTTGGTGTGTGACGCCCATGATAGATCCTTAGTGAACTTGAAGCTCTCGACCGCTCCACTACAGCACTGTCGATGTGAATGGGGGCGTGCTCGGCCTTCCGTCTCTTGTAGTCCACAATCAGCTCCTTTGTCTTGCTGACGTTAAGGGAGAGGTTGTTATCCTGGCACCACATTGCCAGGTCTCTGACCTTCTCCTATAGGCCTACCACAGTCATGTTGTCAGAAAACTTAATGATGGTGTTGGAGTTGTGTGCGGCCACACAGTCGTGGGTGAACAGGAAGTACAGGAGGGGACTAAGCATACACCCCTGAGGGACCCACATGTTGAGGGTCAGCATGGCGGATGTGTTGTTGCCTACCCTCACCACCTGGGGGTGGCCCATCAGGAAGTCCAGGATCCAGTTGCAGAGGGAGGTGTTCAGTCCCAGGGTCCTCAGCTTGGAGGGCACTATGGTGCTGAGTGCTGAGCTGTAGTCAATGAACAGAATTCTCACATAGGTGTCCAGGTGTGGAGGCAGTGTGGAGGCAGTGTGGAGTACAATAGAGATTGCGTCATCTGTGGATCTGTTGTGCCGGTATGTAAATTGAAGTGGGTCCAGGGTGTCTGGGATGATGATGTTGATGTGAGCCATGACCAGACTTTCAATTAAATACACCAGGCCCGAGGCCTTGTGACTGTTAAAGGTTTTTATCACATTGGCTATGAAGAGCGTGATCACACAGTCGTCCAGAACAGCTGGTGCTCTCATGCATGGTTCAGTGTTGCTTGCCTTGAAGCGAGCATAGAGGGTATTTAGCTCGTCTGGTAGGCTCGCGTCACTGTTTCCCTTTGTAATCCGTGAAATTTGGCAAGCCCTGACACATCTGATGTCTAACTGTCTAGCTAGGGCGAAGACACAGTAATAATTAAATGTGGAAGCGTTAGAAAAATAAAGAAATTCATGAGACTAGCGACATTGCTGGTTTCAGCAGGATTACCATTGAAAACGTGACCAGCAGTCGCGAAATCCTGTAATCAAGTGGCTGTATATTATTTTTTAAACGTTTAAATGAAAATAATGGCAGTAAGCAGTTATGCTATGTGTTTGCTGAGTTGATTGTGTTTATTTTTTACTTTAATGGTTAACTTTCCATGCTGCTGCAGAAGCTGCTGCAGAAGCTGGTCCCTTGTTTAGTAGTGGCGCAAAGAGTTAAGGGATATTAGAATCCTCTTGTCCTAACCTGTATATTTGAAACCAAGCTATGGGTACACTCAAAATGGCAGCCAGTCCAACCATTATGCCATCACTTGAATGGAGATGCCCTTTCTTTTCATTCTATTTCTATGGGGCCGGCCCATTGGAGCAGAGTCAGTTCGCTGAGGCAATAGTTAATCTTTGGGAGAGATTTGAGAGAGAGACTGAGTAAGGGAATTAATACAATTTTTGGTGGCAATCAGCTTTGAAATCAGCATTTTTGCATTATGGTTTGACTATTATCACAAACAAAGTACTAAGGTAGTGAATTGATGTTAGCTTTAGGTGTCAGCTAGCAAGGAAAATTAGCCTACAAAGCTGGAAGCTACCGGTATCTTCTTTCATTGTAAAGTGTTCTAGCCTGTATGGACATTGTTCTTTGCAGTAATTAACAGTTACAACATTTCTACATGCTGTGTCGCAATATTCAAGTGTGTTAACTTCTGTGCAGCATGAGTGAGGACTGGGGAGCTAACATAATGCAGCTCAGACTCCCAGTGCAGGCTAGCAATGAGTAAGTGGAGTAGGCACGGTGCAGCTGCGCTCATAGACAGGCTTAGTCCGATGCATTTGACAGAAATACCAAAAGTAACAAAAATGCAATTACCGAACCGTTTTTCATATTCTACTATCGAAAAAGGACCGAAGCTTTGGTATACCGCGTAATACTAGTCTGGTGTGTAGTTATATTTTTTTGTTCCTACTTCTGCTGAAAGGGTTTGAATTGAATACGCTGAGCAGGTCAGTAGAAGTGACACTGATGGTGACACTGATCTTCCAGGCATCTGTATGGTGTGGCCATTCACAGTTGACCAAGAGGATGTGTACAGCCGGATGTCCCAGAGGTTCCCTGGGTCTCCCACTGTAGAGATGTGTGAGTGTGATCACCGTGCCTGGAGAGCCCGGAGAGGAGAGACACTAAGGAGGCCTGACAGACTTGTTCTCCGTCAGCAGATGGAGTCCATCTATAATTCAGTCTGGAGGCAGTTTCATGCTGTTTCTCTTCGTATCTCATCACTGTTTCCCATAGCCGCGGGAAGTATGGAGTGCTGGAGGTGCTGCAGCATCCCCTGATAAATTGAAATAATTTTGGCAAAATTACAAAAAAAAATTCAACAATTATATTACTCTTGTCTGAAAAAAAAAACATTTGACATTTTACGCCAGAGAGCATAACTTAGCCACAGAGTATCAATATCTTCTGAAAATAGCTGTGGATTAAGTTTTATCACAAGCACTTACAGTCGGGAAGGCTGCAATTTTGGCATCATGTGTACAGTCGTGGCCAAAAGTTTTGAGAATGACACAAATATTAATTTTCACAAAGTCTGCTGCCTCAGTTTGTGTGATGGCAATTTGCATATATTCCAGAATGTCATGAAAAGTGATCAGATGAATTGCAAAGTCCCTCTTTGCCATGCAAATTAACTGAATCCCCCAAAAACATTTCCACTGCAGTTCAGCCCTGCCGCAAAAGGACCAGCTGACATCATGTCAGTGATTCTCTCAATAACACAGGTGTGAGTGTTGACGAGGACAAGGCTGGAGATCACTCTGTCATGCTGATTGAGTTCGAATAACAGACTAGAAGCTTCAAAAGGAGGGTGGTGCTTGGAATCATTGTTCTTCTTCTGTCAACCATGGTTTCCTGCAAGGAAACACGTGCCGTCATCATTGCTTTGCACAAAAAGGGCTTCACAGGCAAGGATATTGCTGCCAGTAAGATTGCACCTAAATCAACCATTTATCGGATCATCAAGAACTTCAAGGAAAGCGGTTCAATTGTTGTGAAGAAGGCTTCAGGGCTCCCAAGAAAGTCCAGCAAGCGCCAGGGCAGTCTCCTAAAGTTGATTCAGCTGCGGGAAAGGGGAACCACCAGTACAGAGCTTGCTCAGGAATGGCAGCAGGCAGGTGTGAGTGCATCTGCACGCACAGTGAGGCGAAGACTTTTGGAGGATGACCTGGGGTCAAGAAGGGCAGCAAAGAAGCCACTTCTCTCCAGGAAAAACATCAGGGACAGACTGATATTCTTCAAAAGGTACAGAGATTGGATTGCTGAGGACTGGGGTAAAGTCATTTTCTCTGATGAATCCCCTTTCCGATTGTTTGGGGCATCCGGAAAAAATCTTGTCCGGAGAAGACAAGGTGAGCGCTACCATCAGTCCTGTGTCATGCCAACAGTAAAGCATCCTGAGACCATTCATGTGTGGGGTTGCTTCTCAGCCAAGGGAGTGGGCTCACTCACAATTTTGCCTAAGAACACAGCCATGAATAAAGAATGGTACCAACACATCCTCCGAGAGCAACTTCTCCCAACCATCCAGGAACAGTTTGGTGACAAACAATTCCTTTTCCAGCATGATGGAGCACCTTGCCATAAGGCAAAAGTGATTGCTAAGTGGCTCGGGGAACAAAACATCGATATTTTGAGTCCATGGCCAGGAAACTCCCCAGACCTTAATCCCATAGAGAACTTGTGGTCAATCCTCAAGAGGTGGGTGGACAAACAAAAACCCACAAATTATGACAAACTCCAAGCATCGATTATGAAAGAATGGGCTGCCATCAGTCAGGATGTGGCCCAGAAGTGAATTGACAGCATGCCAGGGCGGATTGCAGAGGTCTTGAAAAAGAAGGGTCAACACTGCAAATATTGACTCTTTGCATCAACTTCATGTAATTGTCAATAAAAGCCTTTGACACTTATGAAATGCTTGTAATTATACTTCAGCATTCCATAGTAACATCTGACAAAAAATATCGAAAGACTCTGAAGCACTAAACTTTGTGGAAATTAATATTTGTGTCATTCTCATAACTTTTGGCCACGACTGTACATGTAAATAAAATAAAAATATTTACATAAGTATTCAGACCCTTTGCGATGGGAATCGCAATTGAGCTCAGGTGCATCCTGTTTCCATTGATCATCCTTGAGATGTTTCTACAACTTGATTGAAGTCCACCTGTGGTAAATTCAATTGATTGGAAATGATTTGGAAAGGTACACACCTGACTATATAAAGTCCCACAGTTGACAGTGGATGTCAGAGCAAAAACCAGGCCATGAGGTCGAAGGAATTCTCCATAAAGCTCCGACACAGGATTGGGTCGTGGCACAGATCTGAGAAAGGGTTCCAAAAAATGTCTGCAGCATTGAAGGTCCCCAAGAACACAGTGTCCTCCATCATTTTTAAATGGAAGAAGTTTCTAACAACCTAGAGCTGGCAGCCTGGCCAAACTGAGTAATTGGTGGAGAAGGGCCTTGGTCAGGGAGGTGACCAAGAACCCGATGGTCACTGACAAACCTCGAGAGTTCCTCTGTTCCAGAAGAACAACCATCTCAGCAGCACTTCACCAATCAGGCCTTTATGGTAGATTGGCCAGACGGAAACCACTTCTCAGTAAAATGCACATGACAGCCCACATGACAGCCCCAAAAGGCACCTAAAGAACTCTCAGACCATGAAAAACAAGATACTGTGGTCTAAAGAAACAAAGATTGAACTCGTCACGTCTGGAGGAAACCTGGCACCATCCCTACAGTGAAGCATAGTGGTGGCAGCATCATGCTGTGAAGATGTTTTTTCAGCAACAGGGACTGGGAGACTAGTCAGGATCGAGGGAAAGATGAAC
The DNA here is from genome assembly GCA_003317085.1 of Hucho hucho. NCBI lineage: Eukaryota > Metazoa > Chordata > Actinopteri > Salmoniformes > Salmonidae > Hucho > Hucho hucho. The sequence continues at coordinate 16,173 of QNTS01002792.1, read as the reverse complement.
AGAGCAAAGCACATTTGCAAACATTTCTAGAACCTGTTTTTGATTTGTCATTATGGGTTTTGCATGAATTGCATGAAATGCGTTTATTAAAGGCAAAACAAATCCAGACCCTGCAAATAAAAATGGCCCCTAGTGTGGAAATCTTAAAAACACTTCTGCTCAACTGTATGCCACTACGCCAATGTGATTATATATGCATGCCTAGCTTTATTAACTTTTACCATACTTACAGGAGCAATTAGGGTTAAGTGCCTTGCTCAAGGGCACATTGACACATTTTTCACCTTATCGGCTCAAGGATTTGAACCAGAAACCTTTCAGTTACTGGCCTAACGCTCTTAACCACTAGGCTAGCCTTTACTGGACCCCAGCTAGCTTTGTAGGAATCATCTTGCAAACTTCCATTCAGTTTTGCTACATGGGTCCAATCTGGCCACAACCACATTCAAACCGTTTGAGCCCCTCCCTGCCTTCACAGTATGGCCGGACCAATCAGCGTCCTCTGATAATCTGTGGGGGTGGTTTAGTTGATTACGACAACGAGAAGCAACTATACTGGGCGCAGAAGTCGAAAGTCATAATAATGGCTTCTCTTGAGGAGGTTGGTGTTGATGCTGCCATAGCAGCAGTGATATCAGAACTGGAAGTTCATTGAAAGAACAGCAAATTACTACATTGAAGACTTTTCTTGGGGGAGAAGATCTTTTGACTCTTCTCCCAACTGGGTTCGCCAAGAGCTTGATTTACCAGCTTGTTTCGCTGCTAGTCACAAAAATGGGACGGATCAAGAACTAAATTCTCGTTAATGTGTCGCCGTTCATTACCCTCCATGGACCAGATCAGAGAGGCTGCAAAGCTGGGGATCACTGCTATGCAGCTCGGTGTTAATAAGGATTCCAACATTCTCCATGGATGTTGGCAGGATTTTTTTCGGTAGCCCAGAGTCTTGGTTGCATAACGACAAGTGACGGAATACGTTGGCATCCACAGTGTATCGAGAAAACATCATGGGGATTGTTGTGGATGAGGTTCATGTCACATACAAACTGTAAATACACTGAGTATACCAAACACTAGGAACACCTTCCTAATATTGAGTTGCCCACCCCCCCCCCACACGTTTGCCCTCAGAACAGCCTCAATTCGTCAGGGCATGGACTACAAAAGGTGTCAAATGTGTTCCACAGGGATGCTGGCTGTTGACTCCAATGCTTCCCCCAGTTGTGTCAAATTGTCTGGATGTCCTTTGGGTGGTGGACCCTTCTTGATAAACACGGAAACTGTTGAGCGTGAAAAACCCAACAGCGTTGCAGTTCTTGACACAAACCGGTGCTCCTGGCACGTACTACCATACCCTGTCCAAAGGCATTTAAATATTTTGTCTTGCCCATTCACCCTCTGAATGGCACACATAAACAATCCATGTACCAATTGTCTCAAGGCTTAAAAATCCTTCCTTAACCTGCCTCCTCCCCTTCATCTACACTGATTGAAGTGGATTTAACAAATGACATCAGTAAGGGATCATAGCTTTCATCTGGATTCACCTGGTCAGTCTATGTCATGGAAAGAGCAGATGCTTTTAATATTTTGTACACTCAGTATATATACAGTATAGCACAGCACATTTCACACACACACTCAAACCGACAAGAGACAAATAAGAAGAGAGAGAAATATTTCATGCTCACTGATCTGTCATTGAGCTTGACATAATAGGATCACCACTGCAGACTGTCCACTGTCCCCAATGACTCTGGTCACTGAATATTAGCTGTCTTTATACTAACTACCATTATCTGTCCTTGTCCCAGCAGGCGAATCTGCCCTTCATCAGCCCAAGACCCAGCCAGCTCGGACTAAGAGATGTCTGGTCCGCTAACTAGTGATGTAATCTCAGACATTCTGATTTACATTGTGATGGATGGATCCTTTCTACTTTACTTCAGCTGATTCAGGCTTCTTAAGTCATTAATATGATTCTTATACAATTGGATACATTTTATAACCCAGAAATGTATTTTGGAATGTTGCCCAGTTCCATAATGTGACATAATGAGTCTCTGGGTCTGATGATGGTTTCAGGTCAGGTTGGACACAGCTCTTGACTGAGGATATGGTGTAGTCAGTGAACATGATCAGAAAAATCATTAAAGGTCTGACACATGCTTGACCCTCAGAACGAGGAAAATTACAATAATCAATAAGTACATATTACTGAACACTTGTCTGTTTTGTTATTTGGGATTGACATGGCAGAAGTCCTTAATGTTTTATATACTCAGTGTATAACTACATCATTTGATATTAAATGAGTCTGCGCTATCTTGAACATTAATTGGACTCCTAGCTAACTAGCTAACTAGTAGTGCATAAGTACATTTGAAATGCTTGTTCAACATGTCTGAGATCTTATTTTGATTATAGAATACAATGAGATGACACCTTTACAATTGGTTTACCATGTAATTATATAATTGTTTTATGTGGTTGAAATATCATAGCTCTGTTGTAATGTCTATTGCATGAACAAATATGTATATATCATTGTTGTTATTACACTTTTTTCAATTTGTCTCAACAGATGTCTCAAACTGTTTCATTCCTGACCACGTCAGTAGCGGTTCACCTGAAGTGAAGAGAAGCTGGCTACATGCCTCTGTGTCACAAATCATGGACAGATTCTTCATGTTTGGTGATATCACTGACATTGCAACCGGAGTCAGAAATACGTCCAGGGGCCAACCTCTACAGAGGAACCATCTCCCATGCCGTGTGCCAGGTTGCAGAAATGTTTACACATACAGCAATGCAAGGCAGAACCATAAGAAAAAACATTATGACTTGATAATAGATTTAGTGCCAAATGCAACCAGGGGTGTAATCATTACGCCGATTCTGTTGCAAAACGTTCCAAACGGAAAACGCAAATGAGAGTTTCTATTGGACAAATTCAGTTTCATGTTTCATGTTTCATGTTTCATGTTTCGTTCCGTTTGCTCTATTTGCTTCTGTTTGGTTCTTAAACGGTTTCCCTAATAAATACACCCTGGTCTAGTGAGGGGGACCACAAAAAACAACATACTGATGCAAGACTCAGCTTTGGCTTCTTCCTGTCCAACATGCAGGATGCAGTGAAGGAGGGAGATGGGGAGATGTTGTTGAAGTTATACACTGTAGCTCTGTTGTTCTACAAGGCCAATGTTCATAGCCAATATACCTACGGTACCATTCTACTGTAATTTCCACTCTTTCCCCTCGGCTGGCACACAGTCTTAGCTGGAACAGATTTTGGAACACCTCAACAACTTCTTGAAGTCATTTCTGAAGGGCCTGGGTCCAAACATGACTGAGCAAGCAGCAGACAGGATTAGCAAGTCCATTGGTGTCCTCAAGGATTGATGGAGACCACAGACGCTGAGTTAGAGACATCAAAGTCAAGTGGTATCAATCATACTGCTCGCCAGAACGTGGACATTCTCGCCCTTGTGGAAGTTGTCATGGAGGCAGAGCTGTGCAAAGCCCAACCTTTCAAAAATGAATTACAATGAGTTGTGGGGTGGATGAGGTCCAAACTGAAGGAGTGGAGAAAGGTTCCAGTTTGATTTCAACCAGTCTAACCATCAAGCCATGTCTAAGAGGTAGACAGTGATTGGGAGTTATGATGCAGGAGTCAGCTAAATCAACTAATGTTTGTCATGGATCCCCCCCGGTACTGATGCTCATTCTGTTCACCAGTTCCGGAGGTCTACGTCACCGGCTTTCTAGGCTTCACTGAACAGGATTCATTATCATCAACCCCGGACTGTCTTGTCTGATTACAAACACCTGGTTCCTATTCCCCCTGATTAGTATGTTATATATGTGCCCTCTGTTCCCTCTGTCTTAGTCAGTTATTGCTCCCATGTCCGTTGGTCTTGTGAGTACCTGTGCATTGGTGCAGCTGTTATGCTGCGTGCTATACTATATATTGTGTATTACGGGTATCGTCCTGTGTCGTTCAACAAGGTTTACCCTCGCTCTTTTGTTTGGGTACAGCCCAGTGTTTTTGTATACGTGTTTGTTTTGGGTTTGTTAAAAACCCCTATTGGGTATTCCTGCGCCTGTCTCCAAATCCTTAATACCAGCGTGACAATGTTGTCTCTGTAAATATCTGTATTTATTAGTACAACTGTATCTGCTTTTATCCGTATAACTTTCCATGTACCATTGTTCTGTTGTCTACTGTAACATAGTAAACATCTACATTTAATTTATTCTTCTTGATGAATTCATCGTCCATTATGTTAACAGTTGAAATTTAACATACCACTAACAGTTTTAAGCAGCAGTTATAACAGTTTTGAGCAGCAGTTATAACAGCTTTGAGCAGCAGTTATAACAGTTTTGAGCAGCAGTTATAACAGTTTTGAGCAGCAGTTATAACAGTTTTGAGCAGCAGTTATAACAGTCTTGAGCAGCAGTTATAACAGTTTTGAGAAGCAATTATATCAGTTTTGAGCAGCAGTTATAACAGTTTTGAGCAGCAGTTATAACAGTTTTGAGCAGCAGTTATAACAGTATAGAACAAAACGTCTGCAGCTAAATTGTTAACCCCCCCTCCAAAAAAACAACTAACTAATGTTACTGGTGATGTCCAGCATTTCTCTTGTTTCACTACAACTCTCCCTCCCTCCCTCTCTCTGGCCAGGCCAGCAGTCTTGTATTCAGAGGAGACACACATGGCCCAAAACCTGCCACAGAACTGTGGACGATGCCAAACATGTCAGTCTGAAATGGAAACCACAGATGGTACTGTGTACCAGTTGTAGAGATTCTATATTTATACTTAAGTATGTGGTACAAACAATCAGACAAAACACAGACAGCAGTAAGATGATTGTACTTTACAGAAGACTGTACTTCAAGATACAATATCATACACAATGGCAGACATGATAGTGGTGGATTTAGGTAAACAGTAACAGTTTAGCAGACTATCGTAACATTAGATTGCACAAACTGCCTTGAGGCACTTGACATGCATGACTGAAAGAGATATACGCACCAGAAAATGTAGAACAAATCTAAAAGCTTCTGAAATACTGACCGTCCAAGAGAACAGACTTAGGCAGTAGTCCCATCCCTCCGTCCCTTGTGGCTGCCATAAACACCCAGTGTGAGGGTGTGAAGGTCGACAGAGAGAGAGGCAGGGAGGAGTGATATTTTGCCAATGTTAGCTAGGGCATTCTTCCCCAGGCTTTTACAGTAACATCTCACCATAGCAACATAGCAGTTGTGCACAGAGTTCATCTACTAGCTACTATACTAGTCCAATAGGAAGACCACAGAAACAAAATTACTAGAACGCGCATTCAAGTCAATGTGCCATGATGGGTGGACCGGAGTCCAGCAAGTAATCCTATTTCTCTGGTGGAGACTGTGCTGCCTCTCCCTCAGGACTGTCACCTCTGTTCCCAGGAGATCCTGGTTTACCCTGTTTCACCCAGGTTAATGTAATATTAATCTCTCCTTCACACTTCCTTACCTCTCTGCCATTCACTGGCTGTGACTGGCCCACTATACACTCACCTCACTGAGGTCAGATACAGCTCCAGTTTAGAGATTCCTCTCTCTCTCGCTCTCTCTCTCTCTCTGTCACTCGTGCACTTTCTCTTTCTGTGTATCTCTCTCTTTCGGTATCTCTGTATCTCTCTCTCTTTTTCTCTGCAGACTCTCCTTGTTCTAAGGTCCATAACTGTAAGGGTCGACGCCGGAGATGAGAAGCAGGTATGGGAAGTCAAACATTTAATCGGGAACAGACATAAAAACAAGACAGGACCAGCGTCAGCACACGGGTATACAAGGACAAGACAATCAATGCAGAAGCAGGGAACATAGCGGGGAACCAGACAGATATAGGGAAGGTAATGACAGAGGTGATTGAGTCCAGGTGAGTCCAATAAGCGCTGATGCGCGTGACGGGGGGAAGGCAGGTGTGCGTAATGATGATGGCTGAAGAGCGCAATGCTGGGGAGCCTGGCGCCCTCAAGCACCAGGGGGAAGAGCGGGAGCAGGCGTGTCAATAACAGCATTAAGTGGAACACAACACCATTGAACTCACAGGATATATCCCAGATATGAAACACTTCATTGGGAAAAATTGAAGAAGTCAACATAACCATGTGTTTCCAGTTTGAGAATAAAAAAATGTAGTTAATTTCTATCACCGCATGCGAAATGTATATTACACAAATGACAGACATAGATTACCCATTGCAAGAAGTGATTCCACTTTCATAAAAAAAAAAAATCTGTTTCTATCTCTGTAATTGCTATTGTTCCTTGATTTCCGCAGTCAATTTGCCACTCTGTACTGCATATCCCAGAGTGCATTTCTCCTGCCTAAGCTGTCATATGACCATCCTGCAGGAGCAGGCGGCAGGTCATGTGATGTTTAAGCCGTAGCTGTCTGGAAGCTGCTGCTAAATTGGAGTTGAATCTCAGAGCACACCACTCACTCTCTCTCTCTTTCCAGAGGAAGGTAATGTGTGGGAGACCCATCCCTCTTTTTCATGCTGTTTTTCTCTCGTAATCTAAATAGTGCTGTAGTCAGAGACAAAGGGAGTGGAAGAGAGAGAGAGGGGAATGAGAAGGCAGGGATGAGAGGGAAGAGAGGAAGCCATTAAGGATGCTCTTCCATTGCTGCATCCAGGAAGCAGAACCAGGAAGGACTGAGATTTATTGTACTTTGTTAGTATGCTATGTGTCTAGCCTGTGTGTGTGTGTGTGTCAAAATATAACCTTGGGAGATGGAGTGAGACATACAGGAATTGAGAGATAGATAGATGGTGGGATGTACTGTATATGCTGTTTATCTCTGTCTGTTGTTAAACCACGCTCAGCTGTCTGATTGAGAACACTCAGCCTGCATGCTGCCGGCTTCCTCTTCAGGCAGGCAACCAATCAGCAATGCTTGATGCTCTCTGTTTATCCCTCTCTCAGCCAATTAGTTTGCACATGGTTTCCGACTGCCCAATCAGTTACTGATGTGCTTTGGGTTGCCACGTCATAGACATGGCAAGTCATACGTGGATGAGGTTTACAGGTTTTGTTACGTTCTTATCAAATTATTACACATCTCTACACATAATAATACTTTATATTTACACTGCCACATTACTACATACAATAATACTCTAAATTTACTCTGCCACATTACTACACATAATAATACTCTATAGGGTGCATTCAAAATGTATTCAGACCACTTGACTTTTCCACATTTTATTATGTTACGGCCTTGATCAAAAATATATTACGTTTTTTTCCCCCTCATTAATCTACACACAATATAATGACGAAGCAAAAACAGGTTTTTTGATTTTTTTGCAAAAAAAACAAATATTACATTTACAGAAGTATTCAAACCCTTTACTCTTTACTTTGTTTAAGCACATTTGGCAGTGATTACAGCCTCAAGTATTTTTGGGTAAGACGCTACAAGCTTGGCACACCTGTATTTCTTTGTAGCTTATTACATACCACCACAGTCAGAGGCTGGCACTAAGATAGCATTGAATGAGCTGTATTTCGCCATAAGCAAACAAGAAAACGCTCACACAGAGGCGGTGCTCCTAGTAGCCGGGGACTTTAACTTCTTAGGGAGCGGCAGGTGAGGTGATGGTTTTGGAGAGTCTATATACAAAGACTCAGAGAGATTGGAGTAAACAGAACGAATAGGTACAGGAAATGGTCAAGGTAGCTCAGATGTCAACAAGTTTTCTCGGGTGCGAGTCTGGCTGAGCGCCCCACTTTATTTTACTTATATAAGGTATAGGTGACCATCCGAGTGAAATATTATCGCTAATATTCATAAAAGGATAGCTAAGGATGCATTTCAACTGGTATTTGATTTGTTTAGGAAAAGTTTATAGGTATATTTGAACACGTTCTCTTCACGTTTCAATGGGTGATTCGACGTTGGATTTTCTGAACATAACGCACCAACCAAACTGAGATTTATGGATATAATAAATTCCTTTTCCAACAAAAGAACCATTGGATGTCTTCGTTGGACACTTGGGAAGCCCTCAGCAGAAGTTCTTCAAGAGGTAAGGGATTTGTTTTCGCTGTGAAATGTGTTTTGTGTGAACCGCGATGGTTTATGAATTTATGCTAATAGAAAAATTTGAGGTGCTACCCTCAAACAAACAAATGTTGTGCTTTCGCCGTAAAGCCTTTTTGAAATCTGACAACGCTGTGATATTGCCAAGAAGCAGAGCTTTTGATGACTATGCAACACTTGTATATTGATGAATGTTTAATAATTCAACTTCAACTTGGATTTTGAATTTGGCGCTAGCGCCCCACCACTACGTAAGTAGTTAATGCAGGGAAACTTAAATCAGTTTTACCTAATTTCTATCAACATGTTAAATGTGCAACCAGCGGGAAAATAACTGTGGACCACCTATACTCCACACACAGAGATGTATACAAAGCTCTCCCTCGCCCTCCATTTGGAAAATCTGACCATAATTCTATCCTCCTGATTCCTGCTTACAAGCAAAAATTAAAGCAGGAAGCACCAGTGACTAGTTCGATAAAAAAGTGGTCAGATGAAGCAGATGCTAATCTACAGGACTGTTTTGCTAGCACAGACTGAAATATGTTCCCGGTATTCTTCCAATGGCATTGAGGAGTACACCACATCTGTCATTGGCTTCATCAATAAGTGCATCGATGACGTCGTCCCCACAGTGACCGAACGTACATACCCCAACCAGAAAGCTGCCGCTTTCAAGGAGTGGGACTCTAACCCGGAAGCTTATAAGAAATCCCGCTATGCCCTCCGACGAACCATCAAACAGGCAAAGCGTCAATACAGGACTAAAATCTCATCCACGTATGACTTGCCATGTCTATGACGTGGCAACCCATTCTCATCGATGGGGCTGCAGTGGAGCAGGTTGAGAGCTTCAAGTTCCTTGGTGTCCACATCACCAACACACTAACTTGGTCCAAGCACACCATGACAGTCATGAAGCGGGCACGACAAAACCTATTCCCCCTCAGGAGACTAAAAAGATTTGGCATGGGTCCTCAGATCCTCAAAAGGTTCTACAGCTTCACCATCGAGAGCATCCTGACTGGTTGCATCACTGCCTGGTATGGCAACTGTTCAGCCTCCGACCGCAAGACACTGCAGAGGGTAGTGCGAACGGCCCAGTACATCACTGGGGCCAAACTTCCTGCCATCCAGGACCTCTATACCAGGTGGTGTCAGAGGAAGGCCCTAAAAATCGTCAAAGACTCCAACCACCCCAGTCATAGACTGTTCTCTCTGCTACCACACGGAAGCGGTACCGGAGCGCCAAGTCTAGGTCCAAGAGGCTTCTTAACACCTTCTACCCCCAAGCCATAAGACTCCTGAACATCTAGTCAAATGGCTACCCAGACTATTCACATTCGGTTACTAGTCCAACACTCTAACCACTAGGCTACCTGCCGCCCCATCTATGCATAGTCACTTTAATTACATGTACATACTACCTCAACCAATCGGTGCCCCCGCACATTGACTCTGATCCGGCACCCCCCTGTATATATTGTTGTTTTTTACTGCTGCTCTTTAACTTGTTGTGGAGCGGCAGCTGAGGGGTCGGTTTTGGAGAGTCTGGCGTGCCCAAAGTAAAATGCTTGCCACCCAGGCTCAGAAACTAAGATATGGACATAATTAGTACTATTGGATAGGAAACACTCTGAGGTTTCCAAAAGTGTTATCATTTTGTCTGTGAGTGTAAGAGAAGTCATTTGGCAGGCAAAAAACAGAGATTTTTCCATCCGGAAATGTCATTCCTTTTGGCTTATAGCTCACTTTGAGCCTTTGCCTATAAAAAACTATTTATACCAGGACACTGGATGTAGTACCTACTGATTCCACTAGATGTCAGCAGTGTATAGGCAAAGTTTCATGGAAATCGGAACTAATGCGTTCTATTGAGAGAAGTTCTAGCCGAGGGACCTCTTTTTCAGTTGCACGTTTTTNAAAGCGCCAACCAAAAGGAGATTTAAGGATATAATAAATTACTTTTTCTAACCAAATACCCATGGATTGTCTTCGTTGGACACTTAGGAAGCCCTCTGCAGACGTTCTACAAAAGGTAAGGCACAGGTTTTCCCTGTGAAATGCATTTTCTATCGACCGCGCTGGCTAAAGATTTCATGGTTATGGAAAATATGTGAGGTGCTAGCCTCAAACAATCAAATGTAGTGCTTTCGCCGTAAAGCCTTTTTGAAATCCGACAACGCTATGATATTGCCAAGAAGCAGAGCTTTTGATGAGTATGGAACACTTGTATATTGGTGCATTTTTAATAATTCAATTTTGGAATTTTGTCTTGCATTTCACCTGGTAGTGTCGGGAGTGGGTCGCTAGCGACCCACCGCTCCCTGACAAGTTAATTACTTGTTACGTTTCTCTTATTCTTTTCTGTGTTTTTTGAAACTGCACTGTCGGTTTGGGTCTCGTAAGTAAGCATTTCACTGTAAGGTCTTCACCTGTTGTATTCGGCGCATGTGACTAATAACATTTGATTTGGTTTGATTTGGGGAATTTCTCTCATTCTTTTCTGCAGATCCTCTTAAGCTCTGTCAAGTTGGATGGGGAATGTTGCTGCACAGCTATTTTCAGGTCTCTCCAGAGATGTTCAATCAAGTTCAAGTCTTGGCGCTGGCTTGGCTACTCAAGGACATTCAGAGACTTTTCCCGAGGCCACTCCTGCGTTCTCTTGGCTGTGTGCTTAATGTCGTTATCCTGTTGGAAGGTGAACCTTCACCCCAGTCTGAGGTCCTGAGGGCTCTGGAGCAGGTTTTCATCAAGGATCTCTCTGTACTTTGCTCCGTTCATCTTTGCATCGATCCTGACTAGTCTCCCAGTCCCTGCCCCTGAAAAACATCCCCACAGCATGATGCTGCCACCAACATGCTTCACCGTAGGGATGGTGCCAGCTTTCCTCCAGACGTGACACTTGGCAAAAGACCAAAGAGTTCAATCTTCGTTTCATCAGACCAGAGAATCTTGTTTCTCATGGTCTGAGAGTCTTTAGGTGTCTTTTGGCAAACTCCTAGCGGGCTGTCTTGTGCATTTTACTGAGGAGTAGCTTCTGTCTGGCCACTCTACCAATAAGGCCTGATTGGTGGAGTTCTGCGGAGATGGTTGTCCTTCTGGAAGATTCTCCCATCTCCACAGAGGAACTCTAGAGCTCTGTCAGGGTGACCATCGGGTTCTTGGTCACCTCCCTGACCAAGGCCATTCTCCCCGATTGCTCAGTTTGCCTGGGCGGCCAGCTCTAGGAAGTGTCTTGGTGGTTCCAAACTTCTTCCATTTAACCTCTACAGGCACTGGGGCAGTATTCGGAAGTTTGGAGAGTCTGGCGTGCCCAAAGTAAAATGCCTGCCACTCAGGCCCAGAAACTAGGATATGCACATCATTAGCACTATTGGATAGAAAACAATCTGAAGTTTCTAAAACTGTTATAATAATGTCTGTGAGTATAACTGATATGGCAGGCGAAAACCCGAGGAATTTCTGTCTGGATTTTTTTTCTTTTTGTGACATGCCCCCACTTCCAATGGCTGTCTATGGGATTTACTGTACAAAAGGACCCAGTTTGCAGTACCTATGGCTTCCACTAGATGTCAACAGTCTTTAGACAAGGTTTCATGCGTTTACCTTGAAAAACAACCTTGCAGAAGAAGAATATGTAAGCGGAGGGAGGAAGTGGCTTTTGTTTTTTGTGCGCGAGACCGTGAGCGCCCTCCTCGGGATTTTACTTTTCTATCGTCCAGGTTATTATCCGTGTGAAATATTATAGTTAATATACATAAAAGTGTACCTAAGGATACATTATAAATGATGTTTGATTTGTTTGGGCAAAGTTGATACGTATAATTTGAACGCTTTCTCTTCCCTGTACAATGGGCAAGTAGACGTTGGATTTTCTGAACATACTTTTTCTAACAAAAGAAACATGGATTGTTTTGCTTGGACACTTCGGATTGCCCTCAGCAGAAGATCATCAAAGGTAAGCGATTTATTTTAGCTCTTTTATGTGTTTTGTGAGACCCGTGCTGGTTATGAAATTATGCTAATGCAGAAAATTTGTGAGGTGCTGTCCTCAGACAATCAAATGTTGTGCTTTCGCCATAAAGCCTTTTTGAAATCTGACAACGCTGTGAGATTGCCAAGAGTCTAAGCTTTTGAAGAGTATGCAACATTTGTATATTGATGAATGTTTTCTAATTTTACTTTTGGATTTTGAATTTGGCGCCTTACATTTGGCACCTTACATTTCTCCGGGTAGTGTCGGGTTTGGGGCGCTAGAATGATGGAGGCCACTGTGTTCTTGGGGACCTTTAATGCTGCAGAAATGTTTTGGTACTGTTCCCCAGAGGGGGCGAAACACCCTTTTCTCATCTGGACTGACCACCGCAATCTGGAGTACATCCGGGTGGCGAGGAGACTGAACCCTCGCCAGGCAAGGTGGGCCATGTTTTTTACCAGTTTTGTTCTCACCCTGTCCTACCGACCAGGTTCCCAGAACGCTAAGGCAGACGCACTGTCCCGGATGTATGACACAGAGGAGCGGTTCATGGATCACACTCCCATACTCCCGGCCTCTTGCCTGGTGGAACCGGTAGTGTGGGAGCTGGACGCGGACATCGAGCTGGCGTTATGTACAGAGCCCACTCCCTCTTAGTGTCCAGCTGGGCGTTTGTACTTTCCGTCCACTGTACGCGACCGGTTGATCTATTGGGCCCACACGTCACCCTCCTCTGGTCATCCTGGCATCGGTTGGACAGTGCGCTGTCTTAGTGGGAAGTACTGGTGGTCCACCTTGGCCAAGGACGTGAGGGTTTATGTTTCCTCCTGCTCAGTGTGTGCCCAGTGCAAGGCTCCTAGAAACCTACCCAGAGGGAAGTTACAACCCCTACCTGTTCCACAACGGGCGTGTTCGCACCTGTCAGTGGACTTCCTGACTGATCTTCCTCCCTCACAGGGCAACACCACGATCCTGGTCGTTGTGGATCGGTTTTCTAACTCCTGCCGTCTTCTCCCTTTGCCCGGTCTCCCTACGGCCCTACAGACTGTGGAGGCCCTGTTCACACACATCTTCCGGGCACTATGGGGTGCCTGAGGATATAGTCTCTGATCGGGGTCCCCAGTTTACGTCCAGGGTATGGAGGGCGTTTATGGAGCGTCTGGGGGTCTTGGTCAGCCTCACCTCAGGTTTTCACCCCGAGAGTAACAGGCAGATGGAGAGAGTAAACCAGGATGTGGGTAGGTTTCTGCGGTCATATTGCCAGGACCGGCCGGGGGAGTGGGCGGCGTTCATCCCATTGGCAGAGATGGCCCAGAACTCACTCCGCCACTCCTCCACTAACCTCTCTCCCTTCCAGTGTGTACTGGGGTATCAACCGGTTCTGGCACCTTGGCATCAGAGCCTGATCGAGGCTCCTGCAGTGGATGAATGGTTTAAGCGCTCGGAGGAGACCTGGGACGCCGCCCATGTGCACCTGCAACAGGCCGTGAGGCGGCATAATGCTAGCGCCGGGGGACCGGGTCTGCCTCTCGACCCGAAACCTGCCCCTCCGCCTGCCCTGCCGGAAGCTGGGTCCGTGGTTTGTGGGGCCATTCAAAGTCCTGAGGAGACTGAACGAGGTATGCTACAGGTTACAGCTTCCCTCAGATTATGGTATTTACCCCTCGTTCCATGTGTCTCTCCTCAGGCCGGTGGTGGCTGGTCCACTCCAGGAGTCTGAGGTGCGGGAGGTTCCTCCGCCCCCTCTGGACATCGAGGGGGCCCCGAAGTATACTGTTTGAGCCGTCCTGGACTCGAGGCGTCGGAAGAGGGGCCTTCAGTACCTCGTGGAGTTTGAGGGGTACGGTCCGGAGGAGAGATGCTGTGTTCCGGTGGAGGACGTTCTGGACCCTTCGTTGCTGCGGGAGTTCGCCCTGCGCCTCGTCCTCCGGGTTGTCCCCGAGACCGGTGTCCGCACGCTGCTGGAGCCGCGCGTCAAGGGGGGGGTACTGTCACGACTTCCACCGAAGTCGGTCCCTCTCCTTGCTCAGGCGACGTTCGGCGGTCGACGTCACCGGTTTTCTAGCCATCGCCGATCCATTTTTCATTTTCCATTGTTTTTGTCTTGTTTTACACACCTGGTTTCAATCCCACAATTACTTGTTCATTATTTAACCCTCTGTTCCCCCATGTTTGTTTGTGAGTGATTGTTTTATTGTATTGTGGTCCGTATTTGTGGGCTTGGATATTTTTGACGTTTGTTATAATATTGAGTAAAATTTGCTTTATTTACTCATATCTGCTGTCCTGCGCCTGACTCCTCTACACCACCAACACACAGACGCATTACAAATACTCTATATTTACTCCTCCACATCACTACACATAATAATACTCTATATTTACTCTGCCACATTACTACAAATAATAATACTCTGTTTACTCTGCCACATTACTACACAAAATAGTACTCTATATTTACTCTGCCACATCACTACGCATAATAATACTCTATATTTACTCTGCCACATTACTACACATAATACTACTCTGTTTACTCTGCCACATTACTACAACTAATAATACTCTGTTTACTCTGCCACATTACTACACAAAATAGTACTCTATATTTACTCTGCCACATTCTCCACATAATAGTACTCTGTTTACTCTGCCACATTACTACACAAAAGAATGCTCTGTTTACTCTGCCACATCACTACGCATAATAATACTCTATATTTACTCTGCCACATTACTACACATAATAGTACTCTGTTTACTCTGCCATATTATTACACAAAATAATGCTCTGTTTACTCTGCCACATCACTACGCATAATAATACTCTATATTTACTCTGCCACATTACTACACATAATAGTACTCTGTTTACTCTGCCATATTATTACACAAAATAACACTCTGTTTACTCTGCCACATCACTACGCATAATAATACTCTATATTTACTCTGCCACATTACTACACAAAATAGTACTCTATATTTACTCTGCCACATTACTACACATAATAGTACTCTGTTTACTCTGCCACATTACTACAAATAATAATACTCTGTTTACTCTGCCACATTACTACTGTGCTGCCATCCTGTTGGAAGGTAACAGATTATTTTATTAGTGGTTAAAATGGATTTTCAATGTGTTCCATGGTGTTATTCGCCCCCTAGTGGAGCTTTCTGGTACTTAGACTGTAAGGAAGCAGGAAGAGACACGCAGAGAAGCAGCTAAAAACAACTCTACGGTGCAGGTCTTTCAGTGCAGTTATCTCTTGTCACGCTTCAGCCTCGGAAAATATTTGTTTGTAAGTTCGATTCAAGCATTTAGCTAGTGATGATAATCTTGTAATTGATAGAATTACTTACATATCAATGTTAGTTGGTTGCATTTACTCACACAAATTGCCTTGCCTTTCATGCATGCCGTCAGCTGTATTATTTTACTCGTGCGTCATGTAAACGAATTGTAAAACATACAATACTGAAGTTTTGTTACTGTTTCTAGTATAATATGCTTTGTTATTGTACAGAGGTGGTTGCANGTAACTCTGACTTGTAACTCTGACTTGTAACTCTGATTAGTAACTCTGACTGGTAACTCTGACTTGTAACTCTGACTAGTAACTCTGACTAGTAACTCTGACTGGTAACTCTGACTAGTAACTCTGACTAGTAACTCACTTCCAGAGAGCTACTAACAAGGAACAGAACACTGACTTTGGAAACCTACTAAAAACTCTCTCCCTCTTTCTTTCTTTCTTTCTTTCTTTCTTTCTTTCGTTCTTTCGTTCTTTCGTTCTTTCGTTCTTTCTTTCTTTCTTTCTGTCTCTCGCTCTTCTTCCCTCTGTCAGTGGAAACAGAGGTGTAGGCCTGGGCCTGCGTGTGTATACGTGATGGATGGGTTCTCTCCTGACGCATGTCTGTCTCTCCGTCTGTCTGTCTGTCTGTCCCAGCTGTCATGACTTTGGTGCAGCCTGGTTTGAAGCACTAGTAACTCTGACTAGTAACTCTGACTAGTAACTCTGACTAGTAACTCTGACATGTAACTATGACTAGTAACTCTGACTTGTTACTCTGACTAGTAACG
>QNTS01002791.1:112670-136600 GCA_003317085.1 Hucho hucho | reverse complement strand
GCCTCCGTATATGTTTTCAGCCTCCGTATATGTTTTCAGCCTCAGTATATGTTTGCAGCCTCCGTATATGTTTGCAGCCTCAGTATATGTTTTCCGCCTCCGTATATGTTTTCAGCCTCCGTATATGTTTGCAGCCTCCGTATATGTTTGCAGCCTCCGTATATGTTTTCAGCCTCCGTATATGTTTTCAGCCTCCGTATATGTTTGCAGCCATATTACTGTTTCCCCTCACCTGAGTGGCGATGGATCTTGGCTCTCTCCTTTTTATGAGGTTGTTTAGCAAGTTTCCTCTTTGAGCAAACAGGAACAGATATCACATGCTCCAATAAACTGCTGAAGGGATCCATAATCAAAAGGTCCAGGACACACATGAGTTCAAAGCTAATGTAACACTAGGAAGCCAGCTGAGAGTGACAGCTGTTAGCCTAAATTAATAAGATAAAGTTATGATTACGTTCCTAAGTGTGGAAAAGGTATTAAGAGGTACTTACGACTGAACAGACAAAAATGAAAACAATTCGCTAAACGACTCACATTCACGCCATTGGCAAAACCATACGGACTGTTCCATCCGTCTGGACAGTGGATATAGCCAGAGCCATGTATTTAGTCATGTAAATGCATCATAATGCAGGAACTTCATTGTCCCAACTCTGTAAACACATGGCTCGGTATATAGCGCGTTTTGGTATGAAACAAGTGTTTTGCAAAAAAACACATTTTAAAGCACATCTAAAGTAAATGTTTTAAAAGCATGAGAACAGCCATTCATACACATATAGTGCCTTCAGAAAGTATTCATACCCTTTGACGTATTCCACATTTTGTTGTCTTACAGCCTGAATTCAGATTGGATTAAATATACCCATCTACACACAATAACCCATAATGACAAAGTGAAAACATGTTTTCAGAAATGTTTATAATTTATTGAAAATGAAATATACTTAAGCATCAAAAGTAAATGTAATTGCTAAAATATACACTATCGTTCAAATGTTTGGGAAATGTCCTTGTTTTTGAAAGAAAAGCACATTTTTTGTCCATTAAAATGGACATCAAATTGATCAAAAATACAGTGTAAACATTGTTAATGTTGTAAATTACTATTGTAGCTGGAAACGGCAGATTTTTTGGAAATATTAAGAGTGGTACTCAGTGATGTGTTGGATTTGCCGCAAACATACAGTAAGGCTTTGTATTCAGGACATACAGTAAGGCTTTGTATTCAGGACATACAGTAAGGCTTTGTATTCAGGACATAAAGTAAGGCTTTGTATTCAGGACATACAGTAAGGCTTTGTATTTAGGACATACAGTAAGGCTTTGTATTCAGGACATACAGTAAGGCTTTGTATTCAGGACATACAGTAAGGCTTTGTATTCAGGCCATACAGTAAAGCTTTCTATTCAGGACATACAGTAAGGCTTTGTATTCAGGACATAAAGTAAGGCTTTGTATTCAGGACATACAGTAAGGCTTTGTATTCAGGACATACAGTAAGGCTTTGTATTCAGGACATACAGTAAAGCTTTGTATTCAGGACATACAGTAAGGCTTTGTATTCAGGACATACAGTAAGGCTTTGTATTCAGGACATACAGTAAGGCTTTGTATTCAGGACATACAGTAAGGCTTTGTATTCAGGACATACAGTAAGGCTTTGTATTCAGGACATACAGTAAGGCTTTGTATTCAGGACATACAGTAAGGCATTGTATTCAGGACATACAGTAAATATTTTAGCCATATTTTTTGCAGTTTAATTAAGTGCCTTATTCTGTCATTTAGGTTAGTATTGTGGAGTAGCTACAATGTTGTTGATGCATCCTCAGTTTTCTCCTATCACAACCATTAACACTAATGTGAGAACAATATTTTTTATGAACAAAAGTTGTATTTTGTCGTTATAATAAGGTTGGTAGCAATATGTTAAAATTGTTGTGGAAAATCTGATGCAGCTCAAGTTGTCTACAAAACCCACAATGCAATGCTCTCTCTATGGGCTGGCTGCCTAGCTAGCTAGCAAACGTAGCTACACACAATAATACCAAAGTAAATATCAGCAAGTGAATTAGCTACTTAGCTGTAGAATTACCTAAACAAACTGTACTATCAATTTAGGAGTCTACAATCTCACCATGTTCAACCTGCAGATCGATGTGCCTCACAGAGTGGAGTCTAACATTCGCGAGAAGACAACCTCCCACGTTATGACATCGGCCAGTATTGAAATCTGACATGCATAAAAGACGTTTTCGCAATCTAAAAGTCGTATTCCTATTAACTTCCAGTGTAGTGAGAGAGACTTTATCACAATGCTGCGTCATACCGGCAGAATTTCTGCCTGCTTGAACGGCCATAGCTCAGATACACATAAAAACATGGAATGACACAAGGAATCGATAGAACATCGTTCAGAGATGGACAAAAACAATATTACATTCAAAATGGGTGAATCTTTACTTTAAACTCTGTAACTTTCTTAAAGTCACCATTGGACTCATGGTGAAATCCCTGAGTGGTTTCCTTCCTCTCCGGCAACTGAGTTAGGAAGGATGCCTGTATCTTTGTAGTGACTCTGTATATTGATACACCATCCAAAGTGTAATTGATAACGTCACCATGCTCAAATGGTTATTCAATGTCTGCTTTTTTTACCCATCTACCAATAGGTGCCCTTCTTTGCCAGGCATTGGAAAACCTCCTTGGTCTTTGTGTTTGAATCTGGGTTTGAAATTCACTGCTCAACCGAGGGACCTTACCAATAATTGTATGTGTGGGGTACAGAGATAAGGTAGTCATTCAAAAATCATGTTAAACACTATTATTGCACACAGAGTGAGTCCATGCTACTTAGTATGTGAAGCACATTTTTACTCCTGAACTTATTTAGGCTTGACATAAAAAAAGGGGTTGAATACTTACATCTCAACTTAATCCATTCTAAATTCAGGCTGTAACAACAAAATGTGGAAAAAGTCATGGGGTGTGAATACTTTCTGAAGGCACTGTAGAAAAGACCCATGAGCATTCATTTCAGAAGAAAATATGCAACTGTTAAAAATGGGGCATTTATTACGTTTTGGAATCTCTTCTTGTATCTTCTGACAGTGAAATGGGGTGAAAATGTAATCAAGATTCAGGTAGGAAAAACATATGGTGCTGTAATTGATATGGTAGTGATTGTTGTGACAAGTCCAAGTGCCAGTGGATTCCCCTCTCCAATTGTGTTCCTGGTGAGCTACCCTACTGTACGTTTTCCTTCTAACCCCTGTTGTAACTAACCTGATTCAGCTTATCAACCAGCTAATTATTATAATCAGGTGCGCTAGATTGGGGTTTGGAGAGAAAACCTACAGGATGGTAGCTCTCCAGGAACAGGGTTTCAGTGTAAACCTACAGGACAGTAGAACTACAGGAACAGGGTTTCAGTGTAAACCTACAGGACGGTAGTTCTCCAGGAAACGGGTTGGAGTGTAAACCTTCCAGGAACAGGGTTGGAGTGTAAACCTACAGGAGGGTAGCTCTCCAGGAACAGTGTTGGAGTGAAAACCTTCCAGGAAACGGGTTGGAGTGTAAACCTTCCAGGAACAGGGTTGGAGTGTAAACCTACAAGAGGGTAGCTCTCCAGGAACAGGGTTGGATTGTAAACCTACAGGACGGTAGATCTACAGGAACAGGGTTTGAGTGAAAACCTACAGGACGATAGCTCTCCAGGAACGGGGTTGGAGAGCCATGACTGACTCCCCTGTGTTCCCCCTGCTCAAGACAAGAAACATGCTTTGATCATAATAGCCATATAACTGAACGATGATGAACCACAGAATGCGCATAATTACATGTACTTTTCCCCCATTGAGAGTGTTACATTGATCACACAACAAGAGCAATGTCATGCGCGTGCTTCAAACAAACCAGAGCCGATCTACTGTACCAATATGTGGGTCATATATATTAAACACATACAGTAGAGAAAGAATATATATCTTTTTTTGTACATTTTCTTGAAGGAGAGAAGGAAACTGCAATAAGTACTGATGGAGTAAAATGTCCAGGAATTAAATTGCAGTAAAGACCCAGTTAGAATTTAGCAAATTGTCGTTTTAGCAAATTGTGCTATTGATTTGGTGCTATGCATAGAGCTCAGGAGCTCCCATTTTGAACACATTAATATGGATCACTGTACACTATGTCCTCAGAGGGTCATCTTTGTTATTTTCATCTTAATGTGGAGGTTGAGCTGAGTTATATTCAAATAATAACTCACAATCTCACATTTTGGCTATGCTACATACATATTCGTGCATGCATGCAAGTGTTTATATTATCAAGTAACACAAAACCATGGAAACAAAATAATGATATAACCCAGCTTAGCCCAGTGAGGATTTCACGCCCTTTAAACATACACTGTGACGTAGTTAAGTGCAAGGAAACTTAATGAAAATAATTGATGAGAGTAGAGTATTCGCTGGAGTTTTTTTTTCAGTGGCTGTGCTCTCTGCCTCAGCGAGAGAGATATTCAGAGAGTCTAAGCGCCGCAGCTGTACAGTGTCTGCCCATTCCTGAGAGCTCCGCGGGGAGAGGTGTGGATACTACTGAGGCAGACGGGAACTTGGGAGGAAGATACGTCAGCGTTGTCATCGCTCCACGCAGCCTGTAAATAGGTCAGCCTGAGAAGGCAGAAGGGCCACAGCAAGAGCCTGCCCAAAACGGTGAGCACATCCAATTAGGAAGCCAACGCAAAGCTACATAGAGAACAGGAAGGACTACGGCCAAACAGTAGCCTGTGTTGAGTTGAGTTAATAAACAGGGAATTCGTAAACTAAACGCTCTGTCTGGACATTTGTTCATTTATGATCTAGCCAGGTCATTACATTGGTGTCAGAAGTAAAAACATAGATACAAGTTAGCCAGATAGCTAACTGACTACTGTGGCAAGGGGAATGTGGAGGACTTTTGCCACCGCAGTGACAACTGCACAACGAGAAAAGGCCCTCTAGGCTGCTCTCATGCTCTGCTCCAACAGTTCCCAGTTGGGGCTCCCATGGAGAGGGTGAGAGTGGATGTAGTTGGGCTGTTCCCCACCACAGACAGTGGAAACCGATGGGTGCTCACGGCCATGGGCTATTTCACAAAATGGCCCGAGGCCTATGCTCTGCATGACCAGGTGGCAGAGACCATGGTCGACGCCCTGACAGCGGGGATGTTCAGCAGGTTTGGAGCTGCGGAGTCCATCCACAGCGACCAAGGCAGAAACTTTGAGTCCCGTGTGTTCGCCACCATGTGTGAGAGGCTGGGTATGCACAAGACCCGCACTACTCCTCTCCATCCTCAAAGTGATGGCCTTGTGGAGCGCTTCAACAAAAAACAGCTGGCCATAGTCTCTGCCAAACACCAGCGTGACTGGGACAAGCACCTGCCCATGGTCCTCAAGGCATGCTGCTCCGCTGTCCAAGACTCCACCTCCTGCATGCCTGCCCTCCCCATGCTGGAGAGAGAGATCCGCACCCCTGCAGAGATGGCGTTTGGTCGACCCCTGGATAGCCCTCCTGTTCCCCTGGGGCCGGAGTATGCCCAGAGACTCCAGGACCGCCTGGAGACAGCCCACACCTTCGCCAGAGAGCAGCTGGTGAATGCAGGTGTGAGGCAGAAGAGGAACTATGACGTGCACTCCCGGGGAAGGCACTTTGTGGCTGGGGAGCTGGTCTGGGTCAGACAGCCCACTCATCCAGTCTCCCTCCCTGTGTTACCGCATGGTCAACCTGCTATCTGCCAACCACGGGAATGCCTGGAATGTTCTGGTGCCAGGCATCCTGGTGGTTGGTGGAGCGGCGGAGGGGTGTTTGGCAGGGGGGTGGAACATCACAAGTTTAAGACCAGGTTTAGTCATTGTTCTCTCTCTTACGTCTGGTCTTAACAAGAGAAGGTCACTGTTGGTTTATAGGGTATCCTTCATTTATTTGGCGTGGGCTATGGCCAAACAGTAGCCTGTGTTGAGTTGGGTTAATAAACAGGGAATTCGTAAACTCAAACCTCTGTCTGGACAATCGTTAATTTATGATCTAACCTGGTCTTACACTTTATTTAACTAGGCAAATTAGTTAAGAACAAATTCTTGTTTACAATGACAGCCTACACTGGCTAAACCCAGACGACGCTGAGCCAATTGTGCGCCGCCCTATGGGACTCCCAATCACGTCCGGTTGGGATACAGCCTACCTACCTACTTACTTACTACATGTCATGCAATGTATGCAGAGTGACAATGCTATTTAACTTATACGCTACATGGACAACAGAGATCAGCATTGTGATTGATTGTACAGTATACAGTACCATTAAATAAAATAAGACCTCATGGTGCAGATCTCCCCTTCCATTTGTTCAGTCTATTTTCAAACACCCTGACTGCAGTGCAGACGTATACCACTTTATATTTGAGTCATTTAGCAGGCACTAGTATCCAGAGCAACTAGGGCTAAGTGCCTTGCTCAAGGGCACGTCGACAAATTTTTCACCTAGTCAGCTCTAGGATTCGAACCTTCGGTTACTGGCCTAACGCTCTTAACCACTTGGCTACCTGCTGCCCTCCCGGCTGCACTTCATGACATCAATTAAGCCAAGGGCCATTACCTCAACCTGTTGTGTTTTGCTTATGTTGTCTTCTTTGGAGTAGAATCCCCTACGGAGCCACCTCTCCTTACGTGTGCTTTATCCTGGAGGTTCATCAAAGTCCACAAAACAGCTTTCAATTGCTGTGACCTCAGAATGGTCCCTGAAAGAACTCAAATCAGCTTAGCATTTGCACAGTGCACACTGAATCTCTTGTACAATAACTGGGTTATAACAAGTTTTAACCTAATACCAATTATCTTTTCAATTTCCATTGACCGATTTGATTGACCAGAGAAAGTAGCATAACCTTCTGACTCCCAACTTCCAGGTCCGTGTCAGTGTGTGGTTTCACATGACACTAATCTGCGCAATGCACAGCCAAATCTGTACACCTTAATGGGTCAACAAATCCAGTTGTCTTCTTTTTCCAAAGACTATGGATAGCTTGTCATTGTCAATCTGCAGAGTACTGTCAAAATGGCAGCATAATACATGCCAATCCATCTAATGGTTTAGAAAAGAGCTTAGAAATGGCTCCATGAAAAATTAACCCTTGCATGTCCTGACAGACAGTCAGCATTTAGAAAAGTCAAATATATAGTGAATGTTGAATCGCTGCTTTGGCACAGGCTGTTCTCCACCTCTCTTTCGCTCTCTCTATGAGGAGGGTTGACTTCTGGGAACACTGTGTTCTGCCATCCAGTGGGCGAGAGCAGTTTGAGAACAAAAGGTCAGACCAATGTGAAACATAATTCGATATATGGTACTTGGCTGACATGGTTAAAATGAGATTCTTCAACAAAAGGAAACAAAACTAATTTCAAGTCAACTAAAATCAGTTTCTCTTTATGGGTGTTCTCAACCTCCAGCAGCAATGTTAATACCACCAGCAGGTAGGTAGACAAGACATGCCGTCCGGTACAGTATTTGGAAAGCGGAAGGCAATTTATAAGTATCACGTACATCAGAAATGAAGATTAAGGAACATTACATCACAAGATATTACAATTGTTCATAAATACTAAACCCAATCTCAGGCAAAGGAGCTCATGGTCGGAACTACACGTTGAGATACAACAAGTTTGTCACGGAAGATACTTGCAGTCAGTCATAAAACATTTTGGTGTTGGTGAGCCCAGTCAGTCAGCCTATTATTGTTCAAGGATAGAGGCGCTCCCAAAAGGCACTTACATAATACAGTAACAGATGGTGACTGATGTGTGTTGGGAGTGAATTACTCAAGAGAGGGGAAAATGATACAACGGAAGTAGAGGCTTGTCCTTTAACCAAAATCAAGAATCAAAGTCAATTAGGTATTTCACCTCCTTTTGTAATGTATTTCCCCTGTTCCTGATGGGATTGGAGAGTTTCACTATGAACAAGGTATGCATGATGTATAAATACTGTATACAATAATGATTATTTCTTAATAATAATATTTGTATTAAAAGTAAATAAATAATTGCTACATATAGGAAAAGGGGACTGTGATGATGTTGTGGGTTTTCCCGGCTAGTTATTTCGCAATACTATCTTGAATACGTAATTTCCTTCTAAACTATTAGCCAATGTGCTGGATGGGAATACGCCAAGTTCAAACGGGCAATAAAAAAAAGGTAGATATGAAGTCCTATTAATGAGGAATCAAGTCAGTTGCCTTAGAGACTTGGTCAAGTAATTACAAATAGAAAAGTGCACTTATTGGAGCCTCCATAAGTCTTTCCCCTCTGCTTTGATCAGCATAGCTACATTACTTGCAATCTTTCTGCAAAGGAAGAATAAAGCACAATGTTTAACGAGCTATCATCAGTGAGCATAGTATATAACCTAGAGTCTAGCCTGAAAATATATATAAAATACATTACCCAGAATATATTACCCAGAGTCTAGCCTGAACAGATAGAGAGTACATTTCCCAGAGTCTAGCCTGAACAGATAGAGAATACACTACCCAGAGTCTAGCCTGAACAGAAAGAGAGTACATTACCCAGAGTCTAGCCTGAACAGATAGAGAATACACTACCCAGAGTCTAGCCTGAACAGATAGAGAATGCACTACCCAGAGTCTAGCCTGAACAGATAGAGAATACACTACCCAGAGTCTAGCCTGAACAGAAAGAGAATACACTACCCAGAGTCTAGCCTGAACAGATATAGAGTACATTACCCAGAGCCTGAACAGATAGAGAATACATTACCCAGAGTCTAGCCTGAACAGATGGAGAGTACATTACCCAGTCTAGCCTGAACAGAAAGAGAGTACATTACACAGAGTCTAGCCGGATCATATAGAGAGTACATTACTCAGAGCCTAAACAGATAGAGAATACATTACAGGAATATGTATAACCATAAAAAAATTAGGGAACGGTTCCATCTGTTTGTAATTCTGCCAGGATCCACTCTCAAAAAGTCTAACCTTTGCAGGCTGATAATGTGTTTTGATTCCTCTTCAGGATGCACATTCTACTACAGCCCAGCACTGTATTTACATTTTTAGACATTTACATTTAGCTAACACTCTAAGTAAGAGTGACTTACAGGAGCAATTAGGGTTAAGTGCCTTGCTCAAAGGGGCACATAGTCAGATTTTTCATCTAGTCGGCTCGGGGAGTCAAACCAGCAAGCTTTTGGTTATTGCCCCAACTCTCTTAGCCACGAGGCTACCTGCCGCCTACATCTCGACAAAATAAGGTCAATTTCAGGGACATAAAGCTAATTCAAAGCAGTCTCCTCTGACAATATCAAAGATCTAAGATCATTATTGGAAATAAAACATATCAAAGAAAACATAAGTTCTGTAATAGTGTAACAGTTATCATCAGAATGTGAGATTTGCAGTTTTCAAATCCTTTTTCCTCTTCAGTTTAATTATGATAGCATTCTAAGAGGAAACGGCATGAATAAGGGGTTTTGGATAATTATGCATGTTTCCATTTTGGGAGGATGGTGTCATATGAGCCGGACATGCTCCAAACCTGAGAGGATAAAGAAGGTGCTAACCTAACGTAGCAGGCGTAAAAGAAACGCCTGAAACTAGGTCCCCTACATACTGATCTTGACGAGAAGAAAAAAAACTGTTGGGTGAGGTTCTCTTCTGCACTGCTCAACCAATCCAGCAAATGTGGAGGAGGAGTTAATATGGAGTGTCGCCTTGTTAACGTCCAAAAGCTGAAGTCACGTGACGTCACAGGCTCTCTTTCCATTTCCCCTGAAAACCAGAACATCCGGTTGTTGGGAACTCGGCAGACTATAGTATAATACCAGAATGTATCTTTACTTTCCCTTTCTGTTGTATAATTGAACAATAATAAACAGCTTACTGTATAATATAGAATAACCACAGTATAGTAATCTCCGTCCCCATGTTCCTTCCCTCTGTGATGGTAATTTTCTTTTGAATGAGTAGGCAAAGCTTTTGATCTGAAATGGTGGTTAAAGGTCCAATGCAGCCGTTTTAATCTCAATATCAAATTATTTCTGGGTAACAAATAAGTACCTTACTGTGATTGTCTTCAATTAAAATGGTAAAACACATTTTTACAATAGCTTCTTAGCTAAGAGCAATTTCTCAAGCAAGAATTTAGCTAGGACCGTCTGGGAGTGGTCAGAGTGGGGAAGGGAAAATGAAAACAAGCTGTTACTGGCAGAGAGGTTAGGAGCTATCTTTCTTATTGGTGATGTCAACAGGCAGGCCAAAACTTCTTTCCACCAAAACAGGCAGAAATTTTAGGTGGTCTTTTCAAACAGCTCTTACACTAAAAGGGTATTATCATAATTTTTACAATTTGATAGTATTATTCCAACCTCATAGTGTGGAGACAATTGAGACATGGATTGTGTATGTGTGCCATTCAGAGGGTAAGTGCCTTTGAACGGGGTATGGTAGTAGGTGCCAGGCGCACCGGTTTGAGTGTGTCAAGAACTACAACGCTGCTGGGTTTTTCACGCGCAACAGTTTCCCGTGTGTTTCAAGAATGGTCCACTACCCAAAGGACATCTATGCAAACTCAACACAACTGTGGGAAGCACTGGAGTCAACATTTGACACCTTGTAGGGTCCATGCCCAGACGAATTGAGGCTGTTCTGAGGGCAAAAGGTGTTCGGAATGTTTTGTACACTCAGTGTATACATTAAAAATTGCACTGGGCCTTTAACACAGCCCTGCTATTGACTGCCATTGAACTGTTAATCAATTCTTGAAAAGCAGAGAAATGTCACTGCCGAGGAAAGCCCATGCATCTACATTGTTACATCATACTCTCAGGCAGCCTCCATACAATAGCAGAAACCCAGGTCAAAACAGGTCACTTGACATCACACATACATGTGTCACGCAGGGGAGGCTGGTAGGAGGTGCTATAGGAGGACGGGCTCACTGTAATGGCTGGAATGGAATGGTATCAAACACATCAAACATGGAAACCACATGTTTGACTCTGTTCCATTTACTCCATTCCAGCCATTACAATGAGCCCGTCCTCATATAGCTCCTCCCATCAGCCTCCACTGGCGTGAGGAAAACAATAGGCCAAGCCAGCTCTCCCTTCTCTGATCTCTTTGGCTCTGAACGTTTGCACAATGACACTGAAACAGGCTCCAACCTTCATCACAAATGGAAAGATGCTGTGGTAGCGGAGCTGGCCAGAAACCTGGAGCAGTCCGTCTGACAGAGCTCATTTCTCCGTTGATAGCATGGTCGCTACACTTCAGTAGAGGCTCATCAAGCATCTCTTGCTAGATCATTAGCTAAGGGTGAAGCTACAGTCGTAAGCCAGCGTTAGATAATGTGGTAGACACAGATATAAGTTACCACACTACAGGCACTACATGGGCTCTTGAGTGGCGCAGCAGTCTAATGCACTGCATTTCAGTGCAAGAGGTGTCACTACAGTCCTTGGTTCTTAATCCAGGCTGTATCACATCCGGCCGTGATTGGGAGTCCCATAGGGCGGTGCACAATTGGCCCAGTATCGTCTGTGTTTGGCCGGGGTAGGCTGTCATTGTAAATAAGAATTGGTTTTTATCTGGCTTGCCTAGTTAAATAATTAAAAAAAAAAGGCCAAAACCACACATCCATTTTCTAATCCATTCAAGGAAATTTGCAAACACAGATATTTTACAACTGGATGACTTTGTAATTCTACAGAGGAAAATCGAGGAGATTGCACTAAGTTTTATGGCGTCATGGTACATTAAATCTCTCTACTCTACATATTAACACATTGATAGTCTCAGATTCCTATTGGTTTGAAGCTGAAAGTTTGTCAGGCAAAATGGAGACAGTAGTAAAAGCTTATGTGCTGCGTTACCTGAGCCCATTTAGTGCTTGGACACATACTGATTTGAGTTTAATGGCCTGGGGGATTGTCATAAAAACAAGCCGGATGAAAGGTTGAAAATGGGACGTAGTGAAGAAAGAGGCCTGGGTGAAGACAGGGCGAGGACCATGGCTCACTGGGGTACTGTCGTTGCTGTGGCGCAGCCTCACTTGAAATAATCCAACAGATGAGTCCTCAATCACCAAAACAACATGTACTCTCTGCTGCAGTGTTAGTCTGATGAAGGACAGTTTTAAACAGCGTGCAGCTCATCTGAGGTCCCTTAAATATCTATTTTCCTGCACTCACTCTGCGTATTTTATTCCCCTCCACCACAGCATGATACTCATCTTCCAAACGCTGCTCTTATTTCCTGAAATATTGTTGTGGTATTTGGATATGTTAAGGTTTGAATTCATTAGCAATGGTTACATGTTTGCAAACTAAATGAAATTATGTGACAGGTTCCCTAACCCTAACTGTAATACAAAATTCTGTATCTTTCTACAGCCCAGAGTACTATTATTACATAATGATAAACCTTACGTCAAATAAAACACGCTATAGGATTTTTTTACTACTCAATCTCAAATGCAAACTACAATCAGTAATGTTAAACCGTGGTCGTTTACATCAAGTGCCTGGAGTGGGCTGTCAAATCTTCTGCACCCCATTTATTTCCCATTCACAGCACACAGCCCATTACTCCCCCATTCATAACACACAGCCCATTACTCCCCCATTCATAACACACAGCCCATTACTCCCCCATTCACAGCACACAGCCCATTACTCCCCCATTCATAACACACCTGCAGGGAGAGTGTTGGAGAGTGTGACACCTGAGAGCAGCGTAGGACTGAGGTGACGACAAGGGATTGGCGCTATAAAATTACTAATTCACAGTCCAAGACATTTCTCGATTGATTCTACTGGGAATACTCCCAACCATTTCATATTCAGAGCAGCAAAGTAAAATATTCGGAGGCCTATGCAACAGTATGTGGGTGGTAAGAGTCGATATGGAACTGGTGATGATGCTCTTGCAGTATATAAAGGTTAAGTAGTATAACAACGTCCAAACACTTACCCTAGTGTTGTCATGGTGACAATGGTGTACCAGAAGGAGGCGGGGATGCTGGAAAACGTGGTTCCCTTGGTGCCTTTCTCAGCATAGAACATGACGGTGGCGAAGATGATGACAGCCATGGTGAGGGAGAAGAGGAGGAAACCCAGCTCCGAGGCGCAGGCCTGCAGAGTGCAGCCCAGGATGCGCAGGCCCTGAGAGTGGCGGGAGAACTTGAAGATTCTGAACACCCGGAAGACACGCAAGGTAACAAAGGCCCCACTGACTTCTTCGTTCTCGGGCATGACAAGGCCGATGTAGAAGGGCAAGATGGCCACCACGTCAATCACGCTCATCACCGAACGTGCAAAATCACAGCGGCTGGGGGCAGCATACAGCCTCATGAGGTACTCGCAGGAGAAGATAAGGACACAGGCCGTGTCCAAACAAGAGAAGGCCACTGAAAACTTCTCACCACACGGCAGGTCCTTTATACTCCCTTTGAGTGGTCGGCAGGGAACCGTTTCCACAACGTTGGCAATAACAGACACAGCAATAAAGAAGCCAGTGACGTAGTAGAACACCAGAGCCATGGTGGAGGTGTGAGGGTTCTCGAAGGCCCTCCATAGCTTATCACGTAACGTGGCATCTGGGGGCAGGGGAGCGTCTCCGGCATTCTCTGCCTCTGTGTCCTCAGCCAAACGCTCCTGGTTCTCCTTCTTACGATCCCGGTACTCTTCCATACAGCAGTCACCTATGATCTCAGGTATTATGCCATAGAAAGCCAGCTCCTCCTCAAAGGCCTGAATGCATTCATGTCGGGGATAATGTAGCTTGCCTGTTCGAAAAAAGTTGAGTATATGGCGGAACATCTCTGGATCCCTGTCAAAGAAATATTCCTGAGTTTCCTCATTGTAGAAAAACTCCTTTTCTGAGCTGCCTAGAAGGGTGTCCGGATAACGGTCCAAGGTGTTCTTCCATGTCTGGAAGCGTAGTCCACTCACATTAACAAACAGGATCTCATCACTGCGACTTGTTTTGTCCACAGGAGGCTTGGGCATGGTCTGTTGGGCCAGTGGTAGCCAGCCCACGGCTGCTGCCCGAGCAAAGGGCATCCATGTTGCAACTCCAGCAGCCATTTTGTTTAGTAGCTTATGTTTCAGGAGTAAACGGGATGTTGAGTAATGGTACAGAGAGTCTCTAGGTACTTGATGGTTATTTCTGGTTCTTTTCTGATCAGAAGGAAAAGGATAGGTATATCCAATCTAATCATCCGTCCGAACTGAAGGCCTCAACAACCGGATTGGCTTGCCTCCATTCCCAGTCTATCAGTTTGTTTGTGCATCGGTTTCAACAGGAGAGGGAGAAGTGATGCTGGTAGAGAGATGATAGTGTTTTCATTGTCAAAGAAAAGGGTCACGGCAGTTGTGGACTGAACACAAAGGTCAGGCCATTGGAATAGCTCAGGAAAACTTACTCTGATTCATAAAACATCAGACTATTGACCTCTCATATAAATAATATCACAGTGATATTGTAGAACAATACTGTATATGGCTTTTCAGTAGTGTTTAAAAAGACTTCCAGAGAACTAATGGTTGAAGTCTCCGTCCTTTGCTTGCTGCCTCCCCTCTCTCAGAAGACAGATTGGTTGCAGTGCTGTGGTTTTCAAATTCGTATTAAATTGTGATGATGTTCCCCAAAGATGCAAGATAGACACATTTTCCTCTTGCTTTTTTTCTCTCCCTTGCAATGTTGCTCTCCAACTTTGATTATAGATGGCTCTCTTTGTCCCTTAGTTTCTCTATCCCTCTCTCTCAAATGCACAACCAAACCTTAAGTGTAATCGATTTCTCTGATGTCTGAGAGGCCTTCTGAATGGAAAAGTTAGAGTCTTAGGCGTTTCTATCCCTTGTATGGTCGTCCCTTTTTATACCTGTCAAGACACACAACACACACAACTTAGATATTGAGCAGCACAGGCTGTAAAGGCATGGTATGCTACATCTATTTGTGTCGCAGCTTTGGTGAACTGCTTAAAAGTCTGAGCTTCAAAATACAAATAGAGAGGTTCCTCACAAAGGAAACTTTCAAGTTGACCACATTTGAATAATATTTAAAACCCAGACCAAACAGTTGTACTAATAGAAATACAATCCTTATACTTAAATGTCCATTCTGCAATAATTGTCAATTTGTACAGAGCACCAACCCAAATAAGCACTGTGCTCCTTTGATCTTTAAACACATTATGCATCAACCACACAACTGTACATCTACAGTATCAATCCACAAAGGGATTATGCTTTCAATGTGTAATGACATAAATAATGCTGAATTGAATTTCAGTATAAAAAAGGTTACCATTAAATCCGGAGATTCAATGACTATATTTTATTTTGAATTTAAATGTCACTCTTCTAAACAAGAGAGGTGTTAGGGTGTATCCATGAAACATCTAGTCTGCCTTGTGAGGGAGCTGGAGTGTGCCCAGACCTGTCCCTAACCAACAGACCCGTCTCTAACCAACAGACCCGTCTCTAACCGAAACACCTGTCCCTAACCAACAGACCTGTCTCTAGCCAACAGACCCGTCTCTAACCAACAGACCCGTCTCTAACCAACAGACCCGTCTCTAACCAACAGACCTGTCCTTAACCAAGAGATATTTCATTAACCAACAGACCTGTCGCTAACCGACAGACCTGTCCCTAACCGACAGACCTGTCCCTAACCGACAGACCCGTCTCGAAACACCTGTCCCTAACCAACAGACCTGTCTCTAACCGAAACACCTGTCCCTAACCAACAAACCCGTCTCTAACCAACAGATCCGTGCCTACCCAACAGACCTGTCCTTAACCAAGAGATATTTCATTAACCAACAGACCTGTCCCTAACCGACAGACCTGTCCCTAACCAACAGACCTGTCCCTAACCGACAGACCTGTCTCTAACCAAGAGATCTTTCCTTAACCAAGAGATCTTTCCTTAACCAACAGATCTGTCCCTAACCGACAGACCTGTCCCTAACCAACAGACCTGTCTCTAACCAAGAGATCTTTCCTTAACCAACAGACCTGTCTCTAATCAAGAGATCTTTCCTTAACCAACAGACCTGTCCCTAACCAACAGACCTGTCCCTAACCAAAAGACCTGTCCCTAACCGACATGCCTGTCCCTAACCGACAGACCTGTCTCTAACCAACAGACAGGTGACCCAACCCAGATGCATAACTGTGCACAAGATGTTCCCCCAATCAAAAATCAATAAGACACTATAAGACAGCATTCCTGCTGCAGTAGACAGGAATTAGATCCAAAACAGCTACTACAGTAAACAAAAACAGAGCAATCTCACATATCAGCCGAATACTAATGGTTAGTCTACAAGTTAAATGAGGCTTTCACGCTGTGTCCACTTAGCCTTCTATGGAGAGTGTTATTTTAATGTGCTCACCATGTTGTTTCTTAAAACAACATGGCCACTCAGTCAAAGGAAAATGAAATATGAAATAGCCCTAAAGAAAAAGGCATAATTTAAACTAAAGTATCTTTAGACTAGCACTTAAATTCAGATAAAGATATTTTTTTATCAATGTATACATGTCAGTGTATTGTAGAGTATGTTATGTACATCTGAATAACATACATCTGAATATCATACATCTGAATGACTCTTGAAGTTATGGGTCTGTTCCATGACTATTAAGGCTTTTAAATGTCTAGCGATGTATCTGGAGAAATTAAGATCATAGCTACTTACCATGCACTAAAGCTGAAGACAATGTAGGATGAAGGGTCCAATGTGTCAGAAAAGAGAAAGCAAAGGCAATAGGAGATTTAAAACCAGGCATGAACAAGCCCCTCTCCTGGAATGGAACCATATCGCACACCAGATAGTGGGGGAGTGATTCTCATCCTTAGCCTTAGCTCCACTCTCTCCTCTCACTCAGCACTGTGACTCCGCTTGCTCTCACTCTCTCCAACTCTACCTCTCATTTGCTTGCTCAACCCCCCCCTCTCTATTGTGCTCTCCCTCTCTCCGATCACACATACTCACCTCCATACCCAATGAAAACACAGAACAGAATACATTTACATTTTAGTCATTTAGCAGACGCTCCTTATCTAGAGCGACTTACAGGAGCAATTAGGGTTAAGTGCCTTGCCCGAGGGCACATCGGCAGATTTTGTCACCTAGTCAGCTTGGGGATTCAAACCAGCAACCTTTTCATTTACTGGCCCAACACCCTTGACCACTAGACTACCTGCCGCCATTAAGCTGATAGGAAACAAAGATAATGTTATTTGATATAAATCATACAGACTGCTCAGAGTGTTTTTGAATGCACCATAGCTTATGAAGTTTGACTCAGCAGTTTTACTGGGGGAATACACTTCACGTTTTATACTCAGTCTCCACCCATTCCTAAAGATTATGTTTTCCTACAGTATTCATAGGGCAGCTTGACTAGAAAGCAATAGGAGTGGAATTTCAGGCAGTGTTGAAGCTTTAATACCTAGCCAGAGAAGAAGAGAAGACAGGGCGGCTCCGCGTGTTGGGGATAGTAGAGATCTTAATAATTATCGCTTCCATTTCAAGGATTCCTTGTCTAGCTAAGATTCTTGAATCCTTAGTTAATGTATCTGAGAAATTCATTTGAATGTAAACCAATCAGGAATTTGGCCTGGGCATAGCACTATTACAGCTACCACTTTA
Organism: Hucho hucho; assembly: GCA_003317085.1. Classification (NCBI taxonomy): domain Eukaryota; kingdom Metazoa; phylum Chordata; class Actinopteri; order Salmoniformes; family Salmonidae; genus Hucho; species Hucho hucho. The sequence continues at coordinate 118,867 of QNTS01002791.1, read as the reverse complement.
GTTGTTAATGAAATAGTGTGCAAAGCTGTCATCAAGGCAAAGGGTGGATATTTGAAGAATCTCAAATATAAAATATATTTTGATTTGTTAAACACTTTTTGGTTACTACATGATTCCATATGTGTTATTTCATAGTTTTGATGTCTTCACTACTATTCTACAATGTAGAAAATAGTAGTTTTTTTTTCTTTTAAAAATAAAGAAAAACCCTTGAATGAGTAGGTGTGACCGGTAGTGTAAGTATTCAGACCCTTTACTCAGTACTTTGTTGAAGGACCTTTGGCAGCGATTACAGCCTTGAGTCTTCTTGGGTATGTCGCTACAAGATTGGCAATCCTGTATTTGGGGAGTTTCTCCCATTCTTCTGCAGATCCTCTCAAGCTCTCTAATGGGGCGCGTCGCTGCATAGCTATTTTCAGGTCTCTTCAGAGATGTTCAATCGGGTTCAAGTCTGGGCTCTGGCTGGGCCACTCAAGGACATTCAGAAACTTGTCCCGAAGCCACTCTTATGTTGTCTTGGCTGTGTGCCTAGGGTCTTTGTCCTGTTGGAAGGTGAACCTTCACCCCAGTCTGAGGTCCAGAGCGCTCTGGAGCAGGTTTTCATCAAGGATCATTTTGTACTTTGCTCCGTTCATCAAACCCTCGATCATGACTAGTCTCCCAGTCCCTGCCACTGAAAAACATCTGCCAAAGCATTATGCTACCACCACCATGCTTCACCGTAGGGATGGTGCCAGGTTTCCTCCAGATGTGATGCTTGGCATTCAGGCCAAAGAGTTCAATCTTGGTTTCATCAGACCAGAGAATCTTGTTTCTCATGGTCTGAGAGTCTTTAGCTGCCTTTTGGCAAACTCCAAGTGGGTTGTCATGTGCATTTTATTGAGGAGTGGCTTCTGTCTGGCCATTCTACTGTACCATAAAGGCCTGATTGGTGGAGTGCTGCAGAGATGGTTGTTCTTCTGGAAGGTTCTCCCATCTCCACAGAGGAACTCTGGAGCTCTGTCAGAGTGACCACCGGGTTCTTGGTCACCTCCCTGACCAAGGTCCATCTCCCCCTATTGCTCAGTTAGGCCGGGCGGCCAGCTCTAGGAAGAGTCTTGGTGGTTCCAAACTTATTCCATTTAAGAATGATGAAGGCCACAGTGTTCTTGGAGACCTTCAATGCTGCAGAAATTTGTTGGTACCCTTCCCCAGATCTGTGCCTCGATGCAATCTTGTCTCGGAGCACTACGGACAATTCCATCGACCTCATGGCTTGGTTTTCGCTCTGACATGCACTGTCAGCTGTGGGACCTTAAATATACGGGTGTGTGTCTTTCCAAATCATGTCCATGTTCATGTGGACTCCAATCAAGTTGTAGAAACGTCTCAAGGATGATCAATGGAAACAGGATGCACCTGAGCTCAATTTCGAGTCTCATAGCAAAGGGTCACCAGTCTCAACGTCAACAGTGAAGAGGCAGAGTTGCAAAGAAAAAGCCATATCTCAGACTGGCCAATAAAAAGAAAAGATTAAGATGGGCAAAAGAACACAGACACTGGACAGAGTTGCCTCTTCACTATTGACGTTGAGACTGGTGTTTTGCGGGTACTATTTAATGACGCTACCAGTTGAGGACTTGTGAGATCTGCCTTGTACGAGATCTTCAGTTTCTTGCCAATTTCTCACATGGAATATCCTTCATTTCTCAGAACAAGAATAGACTGACGAGTTTCAGAAGAAAGTTCTTTGTTTCTGGCCATTTTGAGCCTGTAATCGAACCCACAAATGCTGATGTTCCAGATACTCAACTAGTCTAAAGAAGGCCAGTTTTATTGCTTCTCTAATCAAGACAACAGTTTTCAACTATGCTAACATAATTGCAAAAGGGTTTTCAAATGATCAATTAGCCTTTTAAAATGATAAAACTTGGATTTGCTAACACAACGTGCCATTGGAACACAAGAGTGATGGTTGCTGATAAGCTACAATAGTCATAACATTAACATTGTCTACACTGTATTATTGCTTTTCTTTAAAAACAAGGAATTTCTAAGTAACCCCAAACTTTTGAACGTTAGTGTATATATTATTTATATGTTTTGTATAATGTGGATATTTATGTCTTATCATACAGGGCACATTTGAAAAAGAGAGCTAGTTCTCAATATGTCTTCACTATTAAAATAAAGTAAAAAATCCCTAAGCACTTCGTGATGTAATGTCATGTTTGCCCTACCACTTACAAATACAAAATTCATGTTCAAATAGCTCTCACTACATCCTACCTGGATACTGTGCCTGGACAACATTTTTAATCAGACAAATGAATGGCTGAAGAGAAAAGCTTGCAACGATCACAGACACAGCCTGAAGAGGAACATGTAGGATCAACAGCATCCTAATAAGAACATAAAGAAACAGTATTACAAACACAAGCTGTGGCGATTCTATTCCCTCACTTGAATTATTAATGTGGGCAAAAGCTGCATTCAGCAATCTGACATTCATTCAACCTACCATTTACAACTAGCCAATGACCATTGACCAAAACAAACATACAGCACAATCCCACGTGTGTGAATGGGATCAAATCAAATTTTATTTGTCACATACACATGGTTAGCAGATGTTAATGCGAGTGTAGCGAAATGCTTGTGCTTCTAGTTCCGACCATGCAGTAGTATCTAACAAGTAATCTAACAAATTCACAACAACTACCTTATACACACAACTGTAAAGGAATGAATATGAGTATGTATATATAAATATATGGATGAGAGATGGCCGAAAGGCATAGGCAAGATGCAGTAGATGGTATAGAGTACAGTATATACATATGAGATGAGTAATGTAGGATATGTAAACATTATATAAATGGCATCGTTTAAAGTGGCTAGTGATACATTTGTTACATCCAATTCCTATTATTTAAAGTGGCTAGAGATTTTAGTATGTTGGCAGCAGCCACTCAATGTTAGTGGTGGCTGTTTAACGGTCTGATGGCCTTGAGATAGAAGCTGTTTTTCAGTCTCTCGGTCCCAGCTTTGATGCATCTGTACTGACCTCGCCTTCTGGATGATAGCGGGGTGAACAGGCAGTGGCTCGGGTGGTTGTTGTCCTTGATTATCTTTTTGGCCTTCCTGTGACATCGGATGGTGTAGGTGTCCTGGAGGGCAGGTAGTTTACCCCCGGTGATGTGTTGTGCAGTCCTCACTACCCTCTGGAGAGCCTTACAGTTGTGGGCGGAGCAGTTGCCGTACCAGGCAGTGATACAGTCCGACAGGATGCTCTTGATTGTGCATCTGTAGAAGTTTGTGAGTGTTTTTGGTGACAAGCCGAATTTCTTCAGCCTCCTGAGGTTGAAGAGGCGCTGTTGCGCCTTCTTCACCACGCTGTCTGTGTGGGTGGACCATTTCAGTTTGTCCGTGATGTGTATGCCGAGGAACTTAAAACTTTCCACCTTCTCCACTACTGTCCCGTCGATGTGGATAGGGGGGGTGCTCCCTCTGCTGTTTCCTGAAGTCCACGATCATCTCCTTAGTTTTGTTGACGTTGAGTGAGAGGTTATTTTCCTGACACCACACTCCGAGGGCCCTCACCTCCTCCCTGTAGGCCGTCTCGTCGTTGTTGGTAATCAAGCCTACCACTGTAGTGTCGTCAGAAAACTTGATGATTGAGTTGGAGGCGTGCTTGGCCACGCAGTCATGGGTGAACAGGGAGTACAGGAGAGGGCTGAGAACGCACCCTTGTGGGGCCCCAGTGTTGAGGATCAGCGGGGTGGAGATGTTGTTTCCTACCCTCACCACTTGGGGCCGGCCCGTCAGGAAGTCCAGGACCCAGTTGCACAGGGCTGGGTCGAGACCCAGGGTCTCGAGCTTAATGACGAGGAACCTCCCATGATACCACAATTTACGACTCGACATCAGCTACTTGTCGTAAGAATGTATCCATAAGGAGAACAGGTCTACCCAATCCCGTCATACGTCACACTAACACTAACGCAGCAGACACCTGGATAACCCTGCCATTCGTTTAACCTCACCCAGGTCCCACAGACCGTCCTACCTCCACTATACTAGGAACTGATCAGAGAGAAAGCACTTCATGATGACGGAAGTAAGTGCTACGGGGCGATAGTCATTTAGCTCAGTTACCTTAGCTTTCTTGGGAACAGGAACAATGGTGGCCCTCTTGAAGCATGTGGGAACAGCAGACTGGGATAAGGATTGATTGAATATGTCCGTAAACACACCAGCCAGCTGGTCCGCGCATGCTCTGAGGACACGGCCAGGGATGCCATCTGCCTTGCGAGGGTTAACACATTTAAATGTTTTACTCACGTTGGCTGCGGTGAAGGTGAGCCCGCAGGTTTTGGTAGTGAGCCGTGTCGGTGGCACTGTATTGTCCTCAAAGTGAGCCAAGAAGTTGTTTAGTTTGTCTGGGAGCAGGACATTGTGGTCCGCGACGGGGCTGGTTTTCTTTTTGTAGTCCGTGATTGACTGTAGACCCTGCCACATTCCTCTCGTGTCTGAGCCGTTGAATTGTGACTCTACTTTGTCTCTATATTGACGCTTAGCTTGTTTGATTGCCTTGCGGAGGGAATAGCTACACTGTTTGTATTCAGTCATGTTTCCGGTCGCCTTACCCTGGTTAAAACCATTTTATGCAACTGTACTGAAATATTGGTTAATTCTGCAACAATATTGGGACTTGATTCTGTTAACCTTAATAAATTTTTTATTAAATATATATACTGGATATATATAATGCACATCGTACCAAAAGTCACATTATATGACATTCTCAGCATTTGAGAAGAGTACATACGTAATGATCAGTCACATGTACCTGCAGGAAGCTTGTGAGGTATTGAACTGCACAGCAATCAGATATTGATCTGTTTGCCTTTGAAACCGTCAATGGAAAGGATCTGGAGCTGATTAACTATTTTGTGGATTCTCTGGTTCTATTTTTATGCCCACTTGTATATTTTCAATGATAGCACAGCCATTACAGAGTACATGCGACTCTCCTGGTCTAATGGTAGAAATTTGTTCCTTGGGGCATGAGGACCACAACGGATATAAGTTGCATACTTCTTTGTGATTATCCTCGATGAGTATTAATCAAGTGTGTAATTTGTATGTGTACCTTGTTTTATATGATCAAATAAACTAAACTAAACTAGGTAATTGTGACTGAAATACTATAAGAATGGCCCCAAGACACTAACATGGATCCTTCACTGCATTAGGTATTGATTTATAGGGGGTCGGTATCCCTGCTTTCAATAGTGAATAAAAACACAGCAGATACATTTAACAGCAGAGAGAGGGAAAGCACGGCAGAGGCACTTCGTCGAAGGAAGATGTCTGAATTGCATTGAGGTGAATGACTTGATAGTGATTGAGGCTGCATAAAGACTCACTGCTTAACTAATATTAATGGCAATCATGGCAGTTAGTTAAAGGAAGAGTTTCTCTATTCCAATCAGTGAAGTAGTGATACAATAATCAAAGGGAGTGCTTTTCATTGAAGTCAAATTTCATTGGCTGCTTCTGCAGTCTGTATTATCTTATTAATATTTCAGCAATCTCAGTGCAGACCTGTAGAAACAATGGGATGGAGAAAGTGGATAAGGAATGATGATAGGGAAAAGAGGAGCTCATTGGCAAGTCTCTAACTGCCTCTGTAGATGTCTGATGGCTAGTCTCTACTTGCCTCTGTAGCTGTCTGATGGCTAGTCTCTACCTGTTCTAGTAGCTGTCTGATAGGTAGTCTCTACCTGTCCCTGTCGATGTCTGTTGGCTAGTCTCTACCTGTCCCTGTCGATGTCTGTTGGCTAGTCTCTACCTGCCTATGTAGCTGTCTGTTGGCTAGTCTCTACCTGTCCCTGTAGCTGTCTGTAGGCTAGTCTCTACCTGTCCCTGTAGCTGTCTGATGGCTAGTCTCTACCTGCCCCTGTAGCTGTCTGTAGGCTAGTCTCTACCTGTCCTGTAGCTGTCTGATGGCTAGTCTCTACCTGTCCCTGTAGATATCTGATGGCTAGTCTCTACCTGTCTCTGTAGCTATCTGATGGCTAGTCTCTACCTGTCTCTGTAGCTATCTGATGGCTAGTCTCTACCTATCCCTGTAGATATATTATGGCTAGTCTCTACCTGTCCTGTAGCTGTCTGATGGCATGTCTCTACCTGTCCCTGTAGATATCTGATGG
>QNTS01002791.1:50496-78189 GCA_003317085.1 Hucho hucho | reverse complement strand
CAATTTGGACATTTTCACTTAGGGGTGTACTCACTTTTGTTGCCAGCGGTTTAAACATTAATGGCTGTGTGTTGAGTTATTTTGAGGGGACAGCAAATTTACACTGTTATACAAGCTGTACACTCACTACTTTACATTGTAGCAAAGTGTCCTTTCTTCAGTGTTGTCACATGAAAAGATATACTCAAATATTTACAAAAATGTGAGGGGTGTACTCACTTTTGTGATATACTGTACATTATTAAAATATTGGTGGAGATAGAGGCAGAAATACATGATTAAAATATTGGTGGAGATAGAGGCAGAAATACATTATTTATTCATAATGATGATTCTGTAATGATTTATAGATAGATTACCTTCTGTTAATGGGCACTCTTTTTATTTCTGTCTATATTTCTTTGAAGTCAGTTTTATACTCCGGACTGGAACATCAATGCAGGGCAATAAGGGAGCCAAGGCTATATGTCCTCTGGAGTGGGATCAGTGTGAGAAAAAGGCTGGACTGTGAGAGTTATCTGTAGCTGTTCTCTCCCTCACCTCCTGCTTCTAAAGCCAATCTCTTTGTCTCCTGGGTCACATTGTGCGTATTGATGATTGGTGTCCTCTCTTAACCTCTCTCTCTTGACAAAAAAAAAAGTTTCACTCTTTCCCATTCATTTTTAATGTTCAACAAAGGCAGATAATGTGTCCCAAAAGAGCTACATTTATTTATGGATTATAAATTTAAGACCATTTTGTGCTATTACTATAAAGAACAGTTTTAGTTGAAAAAAACAAAAAACTACCTTTAAGCTAGGATCCTATGTTGCTATATCCATTTTTTGACTTAATTATTATATATACACATACACTACCGTTCAAATCTTTTGGGTCACTTAAAAATGTCCTTGTTTTTGAAAGAAAATAAAAAAAATTGTCCATTAAAATAACATCAAATTGATCAGAAATACAGTGTAGACATTGTTAATGTTGTAAATGACTATTGTAGCTGGTAACGGCTGATTTTTAATGGAATATCTCCATAGGCGTACAGAGGCCCATTATCAGCAACCATCACTCCTGTGTTCCAATGGCACGTTGTGTTAATCCAAGTTGATCATTTTAAAAGGCTAATTGATCATTTAAAAACCCTTTTGCAATTATGTTAGCACAGCTGTTCAGATTAAAGAAGCAATAATACTGGCCTTCTTAAGACTAGTTCAGTATCTGGAGCATCAGAATTTGTGGGTTTGATTACAGGCTCAAAATGGCCGGAAACAAAGACCTTTCTTCTGAAACTCGTCAGTCTATTCTTGTTCTGAGAAATGAAGGCTATTCCATGTGAGAAATTGCCAAGAAACTGAAGATCTCGTACAGCGCTGTGTACTACTCCCTTCACAGAACAGCGCAAACTGGCTCTAACCAGAATAGAAAGAGGAGTGGGAGGCCCCGGTGCACAACTGAGCAAAAGGACAAGTACATTAGAGTGTCTAGTTTGAGAAACAGACGCTTCAAGTTCTCAACTGGCAGCTTCATTAAATAATACCCACAAAACACCAGTCTCAACTTCAACAGTGAAAAGGCAACTCTGGGATGCTGGCCTTCTAGGCAGAGTTGCAAAGAAAAAGCCATATCTTAGACTGGCCAATAAAAATAAAAGATATAGATGGGAAAAAGAACACAGACTCTGGACAGAGGAGCTATTTTCTTTAAAAAACAAGTGACCCCAAACTTTTGAACGGTAGTGTCTATAACTTAGAAATGCCGTGTGAGCTTAGTTCAACTGTCATATCCCATGAGAACCCAAAATAGGCTTGTTTTACTCCAATGTTTGTAAACAATGTAAATGTAAACACACTGTATAGCCTCAAAACATGGTTAGAACTATCATTTTCACACCATATATTGTCAGTCCTTGCATCCATAGCTCTGTCTATGAATTTGAGTAGTTACATTTTCTCCAGGCCCATCCCTCAGCTTTTTACCCAAAAAAGAGGCAGGGGTGACTGCTTTGTTATTGTTTCAACTAAGGATTCTAGCTTACAATTTATTTGACTAAGACTCAATTCAGAGATCACAACAATAAAGTACCATCAACTGTACTGAATTGAATAGATTTTTATTTCTGTTCTGTAATTTTTCAATATAGATTCGTATGTGCATGAGAGTGAGTATACTATTCTACCTCTTTGAATGCAAGACAGATAAGGTGCATCACTGAGTAAGTTGAAAACCTATTTAGTTCATGAAACATCCGATTTGATCAGTGAGCAATAGAAACCAGAACAATTTCCCTGCTCTAATTGGACCATACTGCAATGCATCATGCAGAAGAGACTTGTAGGGCCAATTACTTGATAGTTTATGACAACTGTTTACAAAATGTTCTCTTTAAATGTATAAATAGATTCATGTACGTTTCAAACAGGTCAGTAGTACACTTCAAGTCCCCCCAGTTACCATACTTCCTTTCTGTGTACTTCTACAGTATTGTAGAGTAGAGTAGGTAAGAACAAGGACTAGTCAGGACATTATTAGAAGGCAATATGGTCATGTGCCATTCTGCTTCAATGAAATCAAATTCCATCTATGCACCAATATCACAGCCATTCAGTGATAAAGGCTGTGCCTTGCTTTGCTGTGATATGTGTATCGGTTTCATACCCATGCATCAGGTAGCCCATGGATAATGGATTGAGCTGGGCACAACAACCTGGCTGGCACTGAAGCTATGGAACCTAATCTGCTAGAACCATGCTGCTGGCAGCGGCTGATACAGCAGACAGGTCTGGTGTTCATTCAGGCCAAATGGCCCTGTTGTAGAGGTGAACAGTCAGCCCAACCATTATCTCAACAAACAGTGTGTGATACTGGAGGCCCAAGCCCACAAAGACAGCCATGTAGGAGTCAGGGTGTTAATGGGGGCCCAAGACCACAAAGACAGCCAGGTAGGATACATGGTGATGCTCTGGTGTAAAGTACTTAAGTAAAAATAATTGAAAGTACTACTTAAGTAGTACTTTACTTTACTATTCATATTTTTGACAACTTTTACCCCATACATTTTCCCTGACACCCAAAAGTACTTGTTACATTTTGACAGGAAAATGGTCCAATTCACACACTTATCAAGAGAACATCCCTGGTCATCCATTTGTGATGAAATTTAAGTAAATTTGAGCAATTCCATTTACTTTTTATACTTAAGTATATTTTAAACCAAATACTTTTAGACTTTTACTCAAGTAGTATTTTACTGGGGGATTTTCACTTTTACTTGAGTCATTTTTTATTAAGGTATCTTTACTTTTACTCAAGTATGACAATGTAGTTATTTTTCCACCACTGGTGATACTGGAGGCCCAAGCCCACAAAGACAGTCAGGGTGATTCTAGAGGCCCAAGACCACAAAGAGCCATGTAGGAGTCACAGGTTATTATGATTTGAAGACGTAATTTTTTTATTATATATTTTTATTTAACCTTTATTTAACTAGGAAAGTCAGTTAAGAACAAATTCGTATTTACAATGACGGCCTACACCGGCCAAACCCGGACAACGCTGGGCCAATCACGTCCGGTTGAGATAGAGCCTGTGATATAACATTCTCAATAACGTTGAGAACGTTATGGTCGACTGCCAGATAAAGATAACATGACAAGACAGAGTAAAGAGGCAGAGTAAAACACCTCTCATTTGGAGCACTCAACAAAAAAAGGAAGATTGGATTAAAGTGAGCAAATTAAATCATTGTTCAGAGTACAGGTGACTTATGTTTCTCAGAGGAAGACGTCAGTTCGACGTCCAAACGTCAGTCACCTGTACTGATCCAGAACAATGGATTAAAGTGAGCAAATTAATTTATTCTGCCTTTTTTGTTGAGTGCTCCAACACTTTTCTGCCTTAATTAGTATTTTTGAAGTTTTTCTTGGTAAGTCCTTTTGTTGGATTTGTTGTTGAGCACCCCTCCTACCATTGTTCGTTTGCTGTAGCGCGATCTACCAGAACTCACCACCAGAGAATGACATCCCCCTTTCAATCCTCCTGTCCTTTCTTAACTGATCTGATATTTCTATAAATCACCATGACTATTGGTGAAATAAAATTTAAAACATTGGCAAGAGACCCTCCCTTAGGGGCTGATACATGTTCTCAAATAATAAAACTGTCCTATTTTTATAGACTGTTAGCCTGTAACAATTAGTTAAATTGAATACACCTTAGCTACTACTACTGCTTCTGCTACTACTGCTGTTACTACTACTACTACTCCTGGTGCTACTACTGCTTCTGCTATTGCTGCTACTACTGCTGTTACTACTACTACTACTACTCCTGGTGCTACTACTGCTACTGCTTGTGCTACTACTGCTGGTGCTACTACTACTACTACTACTACTACTACTACTACTACTGCTGCTGCTGCTGCTGCTACTACTACTGCTTCTGCTATTGTTGCTACTACTACTACTACTCCTGGTGCTACTACTGCTACTGTTGTGCTACTACTGCTGGTGCTACTACTACTACTGCTACTACTACTACTACTGCTACTACTACTACTACTCCTGGTGCTACTACTGCTACTGTTGTGCTACTACTGCTGGTGCTACTACTACTACTGCTGGTGCTACTACTACTACTACTACTACTACTACTGCTACTACTACTACTACTACTACTACTACTACTACTACTACAGCTGGTGCTACTACTACTGCATTATAGATAGACTCCTGATGGTCAATTGAATGGACTGTTCCTACCAATATAATCATATCTCTAGTGCATCATAAGGCCCAGTTTACAAGCATGGCAGAGTAATGAAATGGACAGGTTGGAAAAGCTATCAGTGGACAGACCGACAGACAGGGCACGTTGGCCCAGAGATATGGACTATCCAGATTAATTAACTGTCCCGAGAGAACTATAAAGCAATGGTCATTACCAATGGTTCCTGATAAAACAGTACATCTTTAAAATCTTATCATTTGACAATAAGGGCTATTTGTTCCTAAAAGGGACAAGAACACATGGGAAAACATCTAAGCCAGCTAAAATAACATTTGATGAAAAAAAAAAATGGAGGTTAGTCTAGTATTTTACTTGACCCTAGGCACAAATTAATCACATCAATCGTTGGGACAGACATGGGCTGTTCGGTCAGACAGTAGCTAAGCAAAATATATGACAAATGCTTTACACTCATTCAAAAATATATATTTTGAGTTTGTACAACATGAATAAGACATGTCCTACAGTATATAGTTCTTAACCCTGACCTTTAAGACAAGAGATATTCTAACACAATTATCCTGATTATTCCATGGGCTCAGATAGTAGGGGGGAAATGTTCCTCATCTCTTTTGGGAAGTGAAAAGGTGATTGAGTGTACAATAAAACTCCAGGGAGGCCGTTTTCATTATCTCCAGACAACTACTAGAATGGATCAAACAGCACAAAGAGAGATATTTGGCAAATGATCATTTGACTCCTCTTTTTCCCCCGATAAATGGTTTCTTCAAGAAAGACTGGATTTAAACCCTTCATTCTGAATTAGGAGATTTCCACATACTCTCTGACAGCCTCCCACGCCGGATGGCCATGTGCGTGCACTGCCGCAATGACACACTCCACACCCACTCTGGAGGCCTCCAGAGATTTCATTACACAGACACTTAGAAGGAGAATCAATACAACCTTAGCAACATGTTACAGTGCTCTTCAAAACATCTCACATTGAAGGGCAGGAGATAGCAGCGTCTGCTGGTAGTAAGAGGGCACTGATGGAGGAAATGGTTGCATCACAGGTTTCCCCTCCCTGGCTGGTGTTGAAGGAAGCTGTGAGATCTACAGGGATGATGGCTGAGGAAAATGAAAGAACTGAGAAAGGAGGCCATTTAAGATGGTATAGAAGGGCCTACTGCAAATGTCATCATATATTGCTAGTGATAGCCTATGCGGTCAAACAAAATGCAAAAAAAAAAGTAATGGATTATATGTAATATCTGATATCAAAGACAATAGTCCCCTCCTGTACTCCCTGTTCACCCAAGACTGAGTGGCCAAGCAAGACTCCAACACCATCATTAAGTTTGCTGACGACACAACAGTGGTAGGCTTGATCACCGACAACGACGAGACAGCCTATAGGGAGGAGGTCAGAGACCTGGCAGTGTGGTGCCAGGACAACAACCTTTCCCTCGACGTGAGCAAGACAAAGGAGCTGATCATGGGCTACAGGAAAAGGAGGGCCGAACACACCCCCATTCTCATCGACGGGGCTGTAGTGGAGCAGGTTGAGAATTTCAAGTTCCTTGGTGTCCACATCACCAACAAACTATCATGGTCCAAACATACCAAGACAGTCGTGAAGAGAGTATGACAACGCCTTTTCCCCCTCAGGAGACTGAACATATTTGGCATGGGTCCCCAGATCTTTAAAAAGTTCTACAGCTGCACCATCGAGTGTATCCTGACCGGTTGCATCACCGCCTGGTATGGCATCTGCTCAGCATCCGACTGTAAGGCGCTACAGAGGGTAGTGCGAACGGCCAAGTACATCACTGGGGCCAAGCTTCCTGCCATCCAGGACCTCTATATCAGGCAGTGTCAGAGGAAGGCCCAAAAAATGTCAGTCACCCTAGTCATAGACTGTTCTCTCTGCTACAGCACAGCAAGCGGTAGCGGAGCGCCAAGTCTAGGTCCAAAAGGCTCCTTAACAGCTTCTACTCCCAGCGTCTGGGAGTGGATGTGTTCAAGACAGTATGCCCATACCATCTATTGGCTGATTTGGTGATCTGGAGTACAGGTAATTGTTTTAAAAGCGGTATGAAATGTGATAGTGTTTACCCCTATTTACAGTGACGAGAATTATGTAGCTAACGATTTCCAGATTTTCACAGGATGGACCACTTAGAAGTTAAATTTTTTATTAAACATTAAACATTTTATTTTACACACTTACAGAACATAGGCTTCCAGCAAATTGACAGGAGTTTCATAATTTTTCTTCCTGGGGGTGGATTATTATATAGGATTGAGGTCAGGGCTTTGTGATGGCCACTCCAAAAACCTTGACTTTGATGTCCTTAAGCCGTTTTGCCACTTTGGAAGTATGCTTGGGGTCATTATCCATTTGGTAGACCCATTTGCAACCAAGCTTTAACTTCCTGACTGATGTCTTGAGATGTTGCTTCAATATATCCACATAATTTTCCTTCTTCATTAGGCCATCTATTTTGTGAAGTGCACCAGTCCCTCCTGCAGCAAAGCACCCCCACAACATGATGCTGCCACCCCCGTGCATCACGGTTGGGATGGTGTTCTTCGGCTTACAAGCCTCCCCCTTTTTCCTCCCAACATATCAATGGTATTATGGCCAAACAGTTCTATTTTTGTTACATCAGACCAGAGGACATTTCTCCAAAAAGTACGATCTTTGTCCCCATGTGCAGTTGCAAACCGTAGTCTGGCTTTTTTATCACGGTTTTGGACCAGTGGCTTCTTCCTTGCTGAGCGGCCTTTCAGGTTACGATATAGGACTCGTTTTACTGTGGATATAGATACTTTTGTACCTGTTTCCTTCAGCATCTTCACAAGGTTCTTTGCTGTTGTTCTGGGATTGATTTGCACTTTTCGCACCAAAGTACGTTCATCTCTAGTAGACAGAAGCACAGGGCCAGTGAGAGAGGGACATCACTTTCCTCCAGTCCTGTCAGAGGATAAACGTTCATCATACTGCAGATGCTGTTATCCTGAACCCCCCACCCCACACACACACACACACACACACACACACACACACACACACACACACACACACACACACACACACACACACACGAGTCTCTCAGTGGCCTTATCGCCTGTCTCATCTCCAAGTCACAATAGATTCAAACAGAAAGATGTGAGGCTTGCTCAAGGTAACACAGTCACTTAGTTCCGTCTTCTGTCACCAGTCCTGACAGAACGCGTCTCCTTCCTGAGCGGTATGACGGCTGCGTGGTCCNAAATACATCCACAGGTACACCTCCAATTGACTCAGATGATGTCAATTAGCCTATCAGAAGCTTCTAAAGCCATGACTTCATTTTCTGGAATTTTCCAAGCTGTTTAAAGGCACAGTCAACTTAGTGTATGTAAACTTCTGACCCACTGGAATTGTGATACAGTGAATTATAAGTGAAATAATCTGTCTGTAAACAATTGTTGGAAAAATTACTTGTGTCATGCACAAAGTAGATGTCCTAACCGACTTGACAAAACTATAGTTTGTTAACAAGAAATTTGTGGAGTGGTTGAAAAACAAGTTTTCATGACTCCAACCTAAGTGTATGTAAACCTCCGACTTCAACTGTATCTACGGATGCCTTGGACTAAATGAAGTAATGTTACAGAGGATATATACAGTATGAAAGTATAGCAATAAAAGGTATCAACTTTCATTAAGGCGCATCACTGATACAACCTGCGAGACAAACCAACCTCCCGACAAGCTCAGGTTGTTGTGAGTTTATTGTGACCTGACCTGAATGACCTGATAGTTCTTTCCTAAGAGACCTGATATTTCAGAAGCGCCTGGGACAGCAACTCTACATCAATCAAAAGCTGCTGTTAATGGAGAAGTGTGTGTGTGTGTAACTGGATAAGTATATTAGAGAGCAATGAGCTTCACAAAGAAAGCTGATTATGCATTACTAAGGAGTCGGTAAGAGTGTCCCCTGGTTTGTTGGTTGGCATGCACCATTAAGGTTACATCTATAAATTACGTGGAAACATTGGACATGATGCAATGGGACACATGAGAACATAGCAGTAATTTACTAGTGTGTTTTTGACCTCTAAAATAAACTCAATGGCCAGTTTATTAGGTCCCCCGTTCACGAAAATGGTTCGCGCCTACAGACAGTGAGTCACGTGGCTTGCTATGTAAAGCAGGCAGACAGGCATCGAGACATTCAGTTACTGTTTGATTGAATGTTAGAATGGACAAAACAAGTGATCTAAGCGATTTCGAGTGTGGTATGATCGTCGGTGCCAGGTGCGTTGGTTCCAGTATCTCAGAAATGGCCAGCCTCCTGGGCTTTTCACACACGACAGTGCCTAGGGTTTACCGAGAACAGAGCAAAAAAAAAACATCCAGTCAGTGGAAGTCTTGTGGTCGAAAACAGCTCGTTGATGAGAGGTCGAAGGAGAATGGCAAGAATTGTGCAAGCTAACAAGCGGGCACGAACAGACAAATAAAGGCACAGTACAACAGTGGTGTGCAAAATGGAATCTTGGAATGCACAACTCATCGGTCCTTGTCACGGATGGGCTATTGCAGCAGACAACCACACAGGGTTCCACTCCTATCAGATAAAAACAAGAAGAAGCGACTCCAGTGGACACGCAATCAATGGAAAATTGAGGTGTAGAAAAACATTGCCTGGTCCGCCGAATCTCGGTTCCTGTTGCATCATGCTGATGGCAGAGTCAGGATTTGGTGTAAGCAGCATTAGTCCATGGCCTCATCCTGCCTGGTGTCAACGGTACAGGCTGGTGGCGGTGGTGTAATGGTTTGGGGAATGTTTTCCTGGCACACGTTAGGTCCCTTGATACCAATTGAACAACATTGGAACACCACACCCTATAGAATCCATGCCAACAAGAATTCAGGCTGTTCTGGATGCAAAGGGGGGTCTGACCCGGTACTAAATAAACTGACCACTGGGTGTATGTAGTTGCCTGGCTTCTACAACCATGTAGGCTATATGGGGGCTGACAGGGGCATACACAACAACACTGCTAAGGATGCTTAAATAGACAAGTTTTGACATTTGTTTGTAATGTGAGTAGCAAAGATCAGTTTCTCACAACACTGATACCAAGAGGATCCACCTGTCTGTACGTAGCTAGCACATCAGTCATATAAGTGTAAGAGAGCCATGCTATCACATCTCTAGCCCCCGAACCCCCCCCCAAAAAAAAATCCCTGAGTGAACTCAGGAAATAGTTCAGTGAATTATTCAATTGTAACCTTGACATTAATGTTTCCTAAAAGGAAGGTTGAATCTAAGTTCATGTCTTCTTGTAACTCCTTCCTCATGTTCATAATATCCAAGCGATGGACATCCATTTCCTCATAGTTGCTTGATTTTGTCCATTTTAGATTAGGCTACATCAGCTGAATGTACACATACACATACAATATGGCACTAATTCAATATGGAAGTAATCAACATACAAATGACTCTGCCTCCCTGCTACAACCTGCTTAAAATAATCGGACAACATTAAATATTAAGCAGTGAGTCGTAGCCACCACCAATGCAGAACTATACTGCAATACAATATACATGATATGGGGAGGGGGAACTTCAGTTTATGCAGCAACGTGGATTCCTCATGACAAATACAGTATCAAGCACAGGGCCAGTGAGAGAGGGACATCACTTTCCTCCAGTCCTGTCAGAGGATAAACATTCATCATACTGCAGATGCTGTTATCCTGAACACCCCCACCCCACACACACACGTCTCTCAGTGGCCTTATCGCCTGTCTCATCTCCAAGTCACAATAGATTCAAACAGAAAAATGTGAGGCTTGCTCAAGGTAACACAGTCACTTAGTTCCGTCTTCTGTCACCAGTCCTCGCTGTCACCCGTCTTGTCATATTGAAGAAAAAACAAACACTGTGCTTTCATAAAATCTGATTTGGTTCTACTGTAAGCCGGTGTAAGTCAATGTCTGTCCTGTTATATTTTTGGACCAACCATGTAAGGAGGGGAGATACAAATACACCGGACCACATATTATCTCCATGCCAGACTGGGGTCTGTTTCCTGGTATAGCATTTCAATAATAACTCTCACCCACCCTCTTATTCTAACTCTCGAAATAAACATACAAACAAATATCAAAAGGAGAAGGGGTTGAGATTTCATTCTCGTTTTAAAAACAAAAACAATTACAAAATGTATGTTTGTGTTGCATTCTGCATACCTATTGGCTACACGAGTCACGCCCCAAAAATACCTTTGTCCTTAGTCCACTTTTCTTCAGGGACATTTCATTGCCGCTCAGAGAGGGAGGTAGAATTGACACATTCTTACAAAAAGAGATCTGAGAAGACAAACACACACTCAATTAAGTGGTTCTCACAGTATCTATTTTTCTCAGTCGCCTGTGCTCCTGGTTGCCTTGAGAATGGGAGGGCTGTGGTGATGTCTAAGCTCTTCAATGAGAACTGGCTGGATGGGGGGCGGACTGATGTGGGCATCGATAGTTCCTTCTTGCTGTACTCCAGGCTGGACTCCACAGCTGTGCTGCAGAGATATTTTTCCAGTCTGCTGGAGTATGCAGGCACACAAGCCCCAGCCTACGTGGAGAAACTGGGTTCTGCTATGGGGGACTTAGCTAGAGATCCTCACGCCGTGGGAATCGGAGCCCTGATCATCTCCATGATCTTGGAGCTGGTCCTCATCTCTGTCAAGAAGGCCCCAGTGGACACAGGCGCTATACTGCGCCGGGTGTTTGCCGAGGAGAAGGCCTCAGAGGCACGGGACCTGATGGACGAGTATCTGAAGAGCATGCAGATGCATCTAGGGATCAAAGTGCTCCTGCTGCAGGACACCAAGAGCCTGGAGGCTCAGCTCAGCACCCAGCTGACCAGGCTAAAGAACTCCATGCTACGAGACGGTCAGATGACCTCCTGCTTCCTCAAGCACTGAGTCAACGGGGCCACCTTCCACTCCCAGATGCTAATTCACAAAGCTCGACTGGAGAAGGGTATAGGGGACAAAGCCAGGATGGCAGTGGACGTCTACCTGCGAGACCTTCACCCCCCCCTCGACAAGTATAAGGCCTACAAAACCTCCACCTTCTTCACAAAGTCCTATATCTGTGGTGCGGGCGATGTAGGCTGTTTAGAGAACAAGTGGTGTTTACATTTTTTCACACAAAGCACAAAAAGCTTATTTCTCTCAAATTTTGTGCACAAATTTGTTTACATCCCTGTTAGTGAGCATTTTAATCCTTTGCTAAGATAATCCATCCGACAGGTGTGGCAGATCAAGAATCTGATTAAACAGCATGGTCATTACACAGGTGCACCTTGTGCTGGAGAAAATAAAAGGCCACTCTAAAATGTTCAGTTTTGTCACACAACACAATGCCACAGATGTTTCAAGTTTTAAGGGAGCGTGCAATTGGCATGCTGACTGCAGGAATGTCCACCAGAGCTGTTAATTTCTCTACAAAAGGCGCCTCTGTTGTCGTTTTGGAGAATTTTGAAGTATGTCCAACAGGCCTCAAAACGACAGACCACGTGTAAGGCGTCGTATGGGCGAGTGGTTTGCTGATGTCAGTGTTGTGAACAGAGTGCCCCATGGTGGTGGGGTTATGGTATGTGCAGGCATAAGCCTCGGACAACGAACACAATCGCATTTTATCACCTCCACTGATCCTCAGCATGGGGCCCCCACAAGGGTGCGTACTCAGCCCCCTCCTGTACTCCCTGTTCACCCATGACTGTGTGGCCATTCACACCTCCAACTCAATCATCAAGTTTGCAGACAACAGTAGTAGGCTTGATTACCAACAACGTCAACAAAAGGAGCTGATCGTGGACTTCAGGAAACAGCAGAGGGAGTACGCCCCTTACCACATCGACGGTACAGCAGTGGAGAAGGTGGAAAGCTTCAAGTTCCTCTGCGTGCACATCACTGACAATCTGAAATGGTCCACCCACACAGACAGTGTGATGAAGAAGGTGTAACACCGCATCGTCAACCTCAGGAGGCTGAAGAAATTTGACTTGGCCCCTAAAACCCTCACAAACATTTAGAGATGCACAATTGAGAGCATCCTGTCGGGCTGTATCACCGCCTGGTACGGCAACTGCACCGCCTGCAACTGCAGGGCTCTCCAAAGGGTTGTGCGGTCTGCCCAACACATCACCGGGGGCAAACTACCTGCCCTCCATGACACCTACAGCACCCGATGTCACAGGAAGGCCAAAAAGATCATCAAGGACAACAACCACCTGAGCCATTGCCTGTTCACCCCGCTATCATCCAGAACGCGAGGTCAGTACAGGTGCATCAAAGATGGGACTGAGAAACTGAAAAACAGCTTCTATCTCAAGGCCATCAGACTTAAATAGCAATCACTAGCCGGCTTCCACCCGGTTACGCAACCCTGCACCTTAGAGGCTGCTGCCCTATATACATAGACTTGGAATCACTGTACACTTTAATAATGTTTAAATTATGTTTACATACTGCTTTACTCATCTCATATGTATATACTGTATTCTATTCTACTGTACTTTAGTCAATGCCACTCCGACATTGCTCAATCTAATATTTATATATTTTTTAATTCCATTCTTTTACTTTTAGATGTGTGTATTGTTGTGAATTGTTAGATACTACTGCACTGTTGGAGCTAGTAACACAAGCATTTCACTACACGTGCAATAACATCTGCTAAATATGTGTATGTGACCAATAAAATGTGATTTGATTTTGAATGCACAAATGCCATTTTTTTAGAGTATCTGTGACCAACAGATGCATATCTGTATTCCCAGTCATGTGAAATCCATAGATTAGGGCCTAATAAATGTATTTCAATTGACTGATTTCATCATATGAACTGTAACTCAGTAAAATCAATTAAAATTGTTGCATTTATATTTTTGTTTAAGTATATACACTACCAGTCAAAAGTTTTAGAACACCTACTCATTCAAGGGTTTTTCTTTATTTTTACTATTTTCTACATTTTAGAATAATAGCGAAGACATCAAAACTATGAAATAACACACATGGAATCATGTAGTAACCAAAAAAAGTGTTAAACAAATCAAAATATATTTTATATTTGAGATTCTTCAAATAGCCACCCTTTGCCTTGATGACAGCTTTGCAAACTCTTGGCATTCTCTCAACCAGCTTCATGAGGAATGCTTTTCCAACAGTCTTGAAGGAGTTCCCACATATGCTGAGCAGTTGTTGGCTGCTTTTCCTTCACTCTATGGTCCGACTCATCCCAAACCATCTCAATGTGGTTGAGGTCGGGGGATTGTGGAGGCCAGGTCATCTGATGCAGCACTCCATCCCTCTCCTTCTTGGTAAAATAGCCCTTGCACAGCCTGGAGGTTGTCTTGGAAAATAATACATAACAATCATGCAATCCTGTGTTTTACTGTTTAAAGAATTGTCTCGTTATATGCTAGTGTTTTTTCTAACCTGATACAAACTTGTCTTTGTGGGACTTAGTCATAAGACTGGGCGTATAGCTAAGTTCCGCTTGGGTGCGACATCCCGTGGCTTTACTATCTACAGAAGGTCACATGTATGGAAACTTGCAGAAAGGAGCACATTATAGTGTTATGCTGTTGTGAATGCAGTTAGACGGTTGAGCCCTTGGGCTATCAACCTTGTACTACCTTAAGTCTGCACAGACAACTAATGACCTTTGACACACTATCTGCAGACTGCCACTTTTACAGAAAGGGGTTGTATTTTCTCTGTAAAAGCAGAGACCTGGCTATGTTTGTTAAGCTTTCAACTCTGAACCATTCTTGGTGATGGTTGATTTGCTTCATTTTGGCAAATCTTATAAAGTATTGTTTGAAAGAATCTGCAGTCTATCTTCCCTTTGATTAGATATTCCACAACAAGGTGTGTTGGGTCATTGTCCTGTTGAAAAACAAAATGATAGTCCCACTAAGCCCAAACCAGATGGGATGGCGTATCGCTGCAGAATGCTGTTGTAGCCATGCTGGTTAAGTGTACCTTGAATTACAAATAAATCAGACAGTGGCACCATCAAAGCACCCCTACACCATAACACCTCCTCCTCCATGCTTTGCGGTGTGAAATACACATGTGAAGATCATCCGTTCAAACTACTCTGCGTCTCACAAAGACACGGCGGTTGGAACCAAAAATCTCAAATTTGGACTCCAGACCAAATTTCCACCGGTCTGATGTCCATTGCTCATGTTTCTTGGCCCAAGCAATTCCCTTCTTCTTATTGGTGTCCATTAGTAGTGGTTTCTTTGCAGCAATTCGACCATGAAGGCCTGATTCACACGGTCTCCTCTGAACAGTTGATGTTGTGGTGTATCTGTTACTTGAACTATGTGAAGCATTTATTTGGGCTGCAATTTCTGAGGCTGGTAACTCTAATGAACCTATCCTCTGCAGCAGAGGTAACTTCCTTTCCTGTGGCGGTCCTCATGAGAGCCAGTTTAATCATAGCGCTTGATGGTTTTTGCCACTGCACAATTTTCTGTATTGACTGAACTTCCTGTATTAAAGTAATGATGGACTGTTGTTTCTCTTTGCTTATTTGAGCTGTTCTTGCCATAATATGGACTTGGTATTTTACCAAATAGGGCTATCTTCTGTATACCCCCACTACCTTGGCTCAAACGCATAAAAAGTTGACTTAAGGCACACGTTAATTTAAATTAATTTGAGGTGACTACCTCATGAAGCTGGTTGAGAGAATGCCAAGAGTGTGCAAAGCTGTCAAGGCAAAGGGTGACTATTTGAAGAATCTCAAATATATTTTGATTAGTTTAACACTTTTTTGCTTACTACATGATTCCATATGTGTTATTTCATATTTTTGATGTCTTCACTATTATTCTACAATGTAGAAAATAGTACAAATAAAGAAAAACCCTTGAATGAGTAGGTGTCCAAAACTTTTGACTTGTACTGTATATATACAGTATATATATTTACTTAACAGTGGAAAGCTGAATTTTGTACCATGTACTGCATATGATGGTATAGTCAATCTTACCATCACAGAGATGGCAGGTATTGATTTAGTTTAAGTATCAACATTTGTTGGGATATCAACATGTCTAACTATATTCCTTGTGGTTTCTCCCATCTTGTTGATAAGCTGCAATGTTCTGCTTTTATTTTGTATGGGTTGTGGGCTGGAGGGGAGTGTCAGCTGTTTGTGCTGGGAGGCTGTTCAAAATCTAACTGCTCATTTACAGTTGGCAACTACAGCCCGAACTGGCCCAATAAATGTGTTGCTGAGATGACAGGACAGCTTTTTGTGCAATGTTTGTTACATCTCTTTTCAAAAGGGAGGCAGTGAGGATAGACGAGAAGCACATAATACACCGTACGAGGTCTGTGTTGTCTGCATGGCACTACTTTATACATCCTATTCATAGATAGATTTAAAAAAAGAGGTATTGAATGCAAACACAGTAACACCAGTTGGTGCCTTCATCTTGAAGTGGAAGCATAAAGCAGTTTCTCAAACTTTTTTGTGCCAGGGATCGGCAAGGCATGGCCTTCTTCCGTGGGACCACTTGGGTAAAAAAATTGACAATCGCTTTTTTTTTCAAAATACAAATGTTTCTATGCGTTTCTCTATGATATCTACTATCCTAACACAGAATTGCTTAAGATAGTAATAACATTTGATTAGCTATTTTAGGATCACCTAGGGGTATCAGAAACTAATGTGTAAAACATTTTGGGATAAAACTAGTTTGGCCTCCCTGCCATTATCTAAACAAATTCAAATAACATACAAAGATACGTCAAATCAAGTAGGCCAAATTTCAATTTGAAGGAATTATAGTTTGTAGTGACTGAAACGAATCAGAAAGTGTTGGGAAGTTCAGGAAAACGATCATCATGTAATTATTGTGTGTAGAAAATGCAATTTAACAGTCCCTTCTAGCTGGTCCTGTGCGGCTTGTGAGCGTCATAGAGGGAAACAGAAGACACATACATGTTCATGGGAGTCATAGCTCCCAGGAATTGTTAATAGCTAACAGCTAAAGTTATAGCAACATTTGTAGGAAGAAAACCGATACCGCTCTGTCAACTGCTAAGCAGACATCGGAGGTTACTAACTTAACTGTGGTTCAATGAACTAAGCAGCGCATTCAGTGGATTTAGACGAACCAGCGCAATCAGTAGGACTTTTGCATGAGGGATATCCCGCAGGCCTACAGGCATTCCTCCACAGACCAGCGCCGGTCCACAGACCTGGGTTTGAGAATGGCTGATCTAATACTCAACACCATTTCATGGAATTACTCACTATTGGGTGAACAGAGAACAACAGGTTCAGAAGTCGCCAACATGAAGGTATATTAACATGAAGGTATATTAACTGAATAATTCAACACTCAGGAGGAACACTTCATCCTACTGTTAAACCACCACTGTATGGCCACGTCAGTCCAATTATGAGTCAAGAGCGAGACACCTCAGTGAATTGTGTTTAATTAAAAACAGATTAGAAAGGTTGGTACCATGACACTACAATTAACCCCAACCACTAAATTGTGTCTATCTTTTTCTAAATTAACTCAATAAAAAAAAAAAACTTGTCTTCACCTTTCGATACTTCATTTTCCAGGGGGACATAAAATACAAGAACAGCAATTAATGTAACAAAACATATGCACTTTAGAGAATATGACATCAATAAAATAGTATATTACATTCTAAAAAACATCTAGAGCCTAATGGTGGCTACACAACACATCAACTTCACATTTATTTATTCATTCTCGGTCTCAAATCCCATTACTTAAATGGTCACTCAATTTGTAATCCGAACAGGGATTGGCACAAAGCTAGCTAGTCTGTTACCAAGTTACCAGGAACCCTTCACAAGCCTGTCAGTCAATCATCACTAAATCCAGTGCACACGCTTAACAAATCAGGCACACTGCTAACAATTTATTCCACCTCACAAGGCTTGAAGACATGTGTGCTACACATGTGTTCACAGGCCAGATGTCTACTTCAGCTTTAAGGGAATCTATGAATTATACATGATTTCGAGATTTGTTTGGAGGTCAGTGAAGAACTCAAAATCACTTGCACTTCCTGGTTCTATTTTAGAGTAGTTTGGGTGCACTGCTTTATCCCCCTTTTAAGCCCAAACAGCTCTCTAAAAAGTACAGCATCCATTGTGTCACCTGGGTATGCAATGCCTCTATTTTTATGAGATTAGTACAACTACCAATTCTTTGTGGTGTTTTAAAAAAATAATTTATGAATAAGGCTCTCTATTCACCTCTATGTTAATCTTCAATGGCCTCGCCTACTTCAGTTGTCACGATCGTTGACATGAGTGGACCAAGGCGCAGGGTTGAGTTGAACATGCCTTAATCAAATGAAACTCACCAAAAACAATCAAAGCAACAACTGACCGTAACATGTGGTGTATAGCACACAGGCACTAAACACAAAATCAACAATATCCCACAACACAGGTGGGGGACTGAACACACTAATAGGATTCCCAATTAGAGACAACGACTAACAGCTGCCTCTAATTGGGAACCCAAACCAACATAGAAATTACTACATAGAAACTAAACCCCCCTGGTCACGTCCTGACCAAAACCACCATAGAGAAGCCAAAAAGGGCTATCTATGGCCAGGACGTGACATCAGTGCTGCTAACTTTCTTCTGGATCTCTTCCTGCATCCAATGTGTATACCATAAGATTGGTCTCAACCTCAGACCCAGAGGAGGGAATTAAATTGCATGCACCTATAAGCGTAATTGCCAAAAGTGAGCCTGTGAAGGATATAATTATCAGCGCTTAATAAATACACTGAACAAAAATATAAACGCAACGATTTCAAAGATTTTACTGAATTACAGTCAGGGGTGAAAATAGATGTAATTTCTTACTGATACCGCGCACGCATTATTTATTTATTATACTACAAAAATGACAGGGTAGCCCACTCTGCTGACACTGACAAACAGATCAATAAAAACGGTGTTGTCTGATCCATATAATCGGCCTAAGAAAAAGGGAGACAAATACAATATGACATCAACCTTACCTGGAGGAGGAAATTATTGTTCAAAAACAAACAAAAAAGTGGCACTGACCCAATGATAAAGATAGTGAATATGCACACTCACCAGGGATATGGCCCATGTTCTCCACTGGTGCCAATAAGATAGGCTACTGTTCGCTTAATTAAGTTAAGAATTGTGCTAGGCTAAGTAAAAGACAGATTGGAGTCTTTACAGTAATAGCTATTTACTTTCCAAACAGTTTTTCCGCGATTGTATTTTTAAATATTGCGATATGCCTGGCTGGGTCTCTGCTTTTCACTGACAGTCTCAACAATCATCTATTTGGTATTCGCAGCGCGCGCTGCCCAAATTGCGACCCCTTCCGAAGGTAGGCTATGCGATTTAAAACAATCCACAGGTTTTTATTTATTTTAAGAAGCTAATAATCCTCTGTGGCCAAATCATGCTTTCTGGTGTAGTAGCCTACTTTTCATGATTTGTATTAATTTCTGTAAGGACAGGAGTAAGCAAATTAGGCTATATAATTTTGGCAGTTCACTTTACTTTACTTTATCTTCCCCTAGCCTTATGGACAACCGCCTATGCCTTTTAATGTGGCATAAACACAACCAGTCATGATGTTTTCATCTGATTGTCAAACAATCACTTAACAAAGGCACCTCTGTAGGTTTCCCGTGCACATTCGTTCACAAGGGGAACGACTACTTCAATCTCGCAGAGCGAGTGATGTCACCGATTGAAACGCTGTTAGCGCGCACCCCGCTAGCTAACTAGCCATTTCACATCGGTTACACTGACATTTTGCGATTGTCATTAGGCCTACACATGTAGCCTGAATTGATGCATCCACTGTTGTCCAAGCGCACCTTGGTCTCGGCCACTCATCTCCACCTTGACAAAATGTAAGTGTTCTCCTTAAACCACAACGCAATTTGGAGTGTATACCACCCAGTTTTCTGTCAATTTGCTAAATTGTCATGCTGCTTACAAGCAATAATGTTAAATAATGGTGTAAACGCATATCGTTTTTGGGGCATGTTTGATAGGCTCACGTTTTACCCGTACTGCAGTACCTGACCATATTGCCTTACCTTCACCCCTGGTTACAGTTCATATAAGAAAAGCAGTCAATTGAAATAAATTCATTAGGCTCTAATCTATGGATTTCACATGACTGGGAGAAAAGGTAGGGGCGTGGATCAGAAAACCAGTCAGTATCTGGTGTGACCACCATTTGCCTCATGCAGCGTGACACATCTCCTTCACATAGAGTTGATGAAGCTGTTGATTGTGACCTGTGGAGTGTTGTTCCACTCCTCTTCAATGGCTGTGCGAAGTTGCTGGATATTGCCGGGAACTGGAACACCCTGTCGTACACGTCGATCCAGAGCATCCCATGCTGAATGGGTGACATGTCTGGTGAGTATGCAGGCCATAGAAGAACTGGGACATTTTCAGTTTACAGGAATTGTGTACAGATCCTTGTGACATGGGGCCGTGCATTATCATGTTGACACATCAGGTGATGTCAGCGGATGAATGGAACAACGGGCCACAGGATCTCATCATGGTATCTATGTGCATTCAAATTGCCATCGATAAAATGCAATTGTGTTCGTTGTCCGTAGCTTATGCCTGCCCATACCATAACTCCACCATGGGGCACTCTGTTCACAATAGTTGACATCAGCAAACCGCTTGCCCACACGATGCCATACATGCTGTCTGCCATCTGCCCAGTACAGTTGAAACCGGGATTCATCTGTGAAGAGCACACTTCTCCAGTGTGCCAGTGGCCATCGAAAGCCAGCATTTGCCCACTGAAGTTGGTTATGACGCCGAACTGCAGTCAGGACCCTGGTGAGGACGACAAACACGCAGATGAGCTTCCCTGAGATGGTTTCTGACTGTTTGTGCAGAAATTCTTTGATTTTGCAAACCCAGTTTCATCAGCTTTCCAGGTGGCTGGTCTCAGACGATCCCGCAGGTGAAGAAGCCGGATGTGAAGGTATGATAGAATTGAAAGTGCCTTAATAATAACAAAAATAAGAATACAGAATCATAATGTGTACCAGTAAGTAATATGCTGTTCATTTATTTAGAGTTTGATTGGTTATACCTAGGACTTCCTATAGGGGCGCACAGGGCTTCCCAGCTCACTCATTACAAGTGATTTGAAGCCAAAGCTACAGCTCTGTGTGATTTATTTCTATATTTCCCCCTTTCAGGTATGAATGCAATTTTAAATGTATTTGTTAATGTCAGAATGTTACTGTGTTATTTAGTCAGCAGCAAAGGTGTTTAGACCACTTAGAAATGAGCCGTTTTTCCAGCTAGCTTGCTAGAAGGCTGCTCACTTGTACGAGGTGACTTCGTGATCAGACCATGTCCGAGAGAGACCGTGCACAGCTCCTGTGTGTACGGGTGAAAAGGAACAATGGAAAACTTTTGGGAAATGTGAACGTTGTTATCTAAAGCACTATTTTCTACCTAATGGTTGATTTTACATGAAAAGACTCATTACAAGTGACTTGAAGCAGAAGATACATCTGTGTGATTTATTTCTATATTTCCTCCTTTCAGGGGTATAACAGAGGTCCTGGGCTGGCGTGGTCTGCGGTTGTGAGGCCGGTTGGACATACTGCCAAATTCTCATGCTAATTGCATGTTCCCTCAACTTGAAACATTTTGTGACAAAGCTGCACATTTTAGAGTGGCCTTTTACTGTCCCCAGCACAAGGTGCACCTGTGTAATGACGGTGCTGTTTAATCAGCTTCTTGATATGCCACATCTGTCAGATGGATGGATTATCTTGGCAGGGATGTAACCAAATTTGTGCACAATTTTAAAGAAATAAGCTTTTTGTGCGTATGGAAATCTTCTGGGATCTTATTTCAACTCATGAAACATGGGACCAACACTTCACATGTTGCTTTAATATTTTTATTCAGTATACATGAATAATAGTAGTTGCTAGTTTTCTGACTGAAGGCATAGGAGAGAAAATAAAGAACAAAAATAACATGAACAAAACAAAAAAATCAGCTAGCTTCAAGAACTAAGGGCTAGATTCAACTTGGAGCCCCGAAGATCCCCATTATAGAGCAATTTAAAATAAAAGGGAATTTCAGATTGAGCCGACATACTGTATGCAGTGTTTAGTGTGACTGCAGTCTCCACAACCGCGGGAACATTGCGTTTAAATATTCAATCTTCCGCGCTCCAGACTGAATCTAGGCCTTAGTCTCACGTGTCTGATTCAGCACGTTAGTCTGCAATATAAACACTGCAGGTGTTTGAACTGAGGTGTTAAGCTATACGGCAGGGAGATATGCAGTACCTCAGATAACTAAATTGTTTCAGGTCAACCTTGTGTTCTCTACAGGTATGAAAACAAATTGCTGTTTCGTTCTGAAATTACAAAAACACCAAAAGGATGAAACATGGAATATATTTTAGATATTTTTATTGACACTTTGACAGTTGATAAATACATTAATCTTAAAAGACATGAATAGTCCACTGGGCAAGCTGTTGAGGACTACTGTGTTGTATATTTTGAAACCCCTTGATGATTACATCTGTTAGTATTTATGAGGACTTCGCTGCAGCCGAGTTTGGCAGTTCAAACATTTAAAGTAAATGTAGAAATGGACAGGATTATTTAAATAAAGACAACAATCTTTAATCTATTGAAAATGTGCAAAGTATACTTCTCTACAATATCACTCATAATACCCAACGTTACTCATCTGCTAAAATGTCTTCAATGGGTTACTGGGCGTTTTAAAGAATGTTCCTGAACATATTCTGAACATGCCTATGTAGGGGTATTTTACTGTATAAACTTAATGTTAGCATTACAAACAGATTACTGGTATAATTAAATGATCAGAATTTAAAATGTTTAAATATAAAAGTCTTAAGGTTAAATGACAAACTAACTAATGACATACAATTACTGTATATCCTTCTTGATTTTCAGACTGATATGTAGACAAGCCTTGTATTATAGGGCTGGGCGATATTGCCTAAAAATCATCTCTTTTTTTTCTAATTTATGGGCGATTCACGATACATCTCTAGATGTTTGTAAACGTTTTCTCTAAATAAGCTTTGCTGCACAATTAAATGTCAATACACTGCATTTCAAAGAGTCTGGAATAATCTAATGATTAAAAAAATTATACCTAGGCTAAATATAAGCCTTCTACAACCATAAAACCCACTAATAGTTTAACAAGCATTTTTGCAATAATCACTGATCTGGCTTTCATGTCTGTCAATGAAAATGTTTTTGTATTTTTTTTGGACCCAAATTTAACCAGAACAATGCACAGCCACCAATAATGACAAACTTCTTGTAGCAGGCAATAAAGAAAATGAACACAGGTCTCATAAACAATCTCTCAAGCACAAGCCCACGTGCTAGCGAGTAGCCAGCTAATCTTTTCTTTACTGAACAAAAATATAAACGCAACATGTAAAGTGTTGGCCCCATGTTTCATGAGCTGAAATAAAAGATCCCCAAAAATTTCAATATGCACCAAAAACATATTTCTCACATTTTGGCCACAAATTTGTTTACATCCCTGTTAGTGAGCTTTTCTCCTTTGCCAAGATAATCCATCCACCTGACAGGTGGGACATATCAAGAAGCTGATTAAACAGCATGATTAATACACCGGTGCACCTTGTGCTGGGGACAATAAAAGGCCACTCTAAAATGTGCAGTTTTGTCACACAACACAGTACCACAGTAATACATTATTTTGCTCGATCGAGTATCGGCAACTACAAAAGCCTGCGCAGGATGTGAAATATAAACACAAGACTAACAACCTTTTGAAAATATAGACACCTCCCGAGTGGCGCAGTGGTCTAAGGCACTGCATCGCAGTTGCTAACTGTGCCACTAGAGATCCTGGTTCGAGTCCAGGCTCTGTCTGGGAGGGTTTGGCCGGCAGGGATGTCCTTGTCCCATCACCCTCTAGGGACTCCTGTGGCAGGCCGGCGCATGCACGCTGACACGGTCGCCAGGTGTACAGTGTTTCCTCCGACACAGTGGTGAGGCTGGCTTCCGGGTTAAGTGAGCATTGTGTCAAGAAGCAGTGTGGGTCATGTTTTGGAGGACGCACTGCTCTCGACCTTCGCCTCGCCCAAGTCTGTACGGGAGTTGCAGCGATGAGACAAGACTGTAACTACCAATTGGGGAGAAAAAGGTGTCAAAGTTTTTTTTTTTTAAATACAAAAAAGAAAGGAAATATAGATTGCTATTATTTTCTATCGGTATCACGATGAAGATACATTGAGAGTAAGACCCTATGCTTGCTCCCTAACAAAGCAGAGTGAGGGTAGGAAAGAGATGAAACGTGGATTAAAATTAAAGCATGGGCTTACCTTGTACTTAGCCTATTCTAAAATACTGTATATGTGTTGATTGTGATCAGGGTAGCCTAGTAAGTTTGTCTTGTCTGTTTAATGAACAAAATCACTATTGATTTCATGTACATGGCGCAGCCATTTAGAATATAGGCTGCACAGACTAGTAACATAATTCAACTCAAAATATGCCATTCTACTCTTTTGAAAACATATTTTATTAGTCTTTATGTTTCTTAGGACCTGCCAAAAACATATTTCTGATGGTGTACATTCAATTAATTTATTAAAATACTACTCCCACTCCTAATCTTACCGGCATGTGCACGGGAGGTATAAAAAGCTTATCCCGGCAAGAATGTGGCAAAAATTGGACTGTATGATTTGGGCTCTAAAAAACATTACCTGATTTTTTTTTTAACAATCAACATACCGTAAAGTCTGTCTGTAAAGGGTAAGAGATAGTTATCTTTCGTCTTTGTTGTGAGTGGAGGGGGAGGGGCTTGGTGTCTGTGGAGTGAGAAGAGACCAAAAATACATAAAACACTCATAAAATGAACATAAAATAAAAACCTACATTCTTGTGATACAGGCATTTGAAACAACGTGCCCCAAAAAATATTTGAATATATGAAATTAATTTGATAAATCGCCCAGTCTTACTTGTACATAAGAGAAGACATTCTTAGGGGTGCTTCCAATGACCAATCTGTTCGTTCCTAAACAAGTGTTCACGGAGGCCTGAAGTGCATACATTCTCAGATAAGGGAAACATGTCTCAAAGTATAAAAGGCTAACACAGGTAGGTACGCACGCTGTGTTATACCATCTGATCTGCCCAGCTACTGCGGTTCAGTCATGTTGAGAAGTCATTTCAAATAAGACATTTGCTGAGTGAGTCAAAGACAGGTGAAATAGGAGGTCCAGCTTCACATGATCCATGTTTCCCACATCCTGGCCATCCCTACAGGGCATGGGGCCAGTTCTTCTGACACACAGTAATGACCAGGTATTGATGCCAGATAATAAATATTGGTGATGAGTTTCCTGTCCATGTTGAACTCAGAGAGCACACTGAGGAGCTTTGCCAGAGTGAAGGAAGAGTTTAACTCGGACAACTGACAATGTTGTTAGACCTCAGCCAGGGGGAGATGAGTTATCAAACAAATTAATCTGCTCATCACAGATAATCCTCTGCTTCCTCATTTATTTGGAATCTAATATTTTCAGAAAATATCAAAGTGGAGTTAAGCCGGAATTAAATCTACAAATCTAACCACACCTGGAGTCTTAATTGGGGATAGAGAAAGCAGCCAAAGTGACATTTAAAAGCGGGCCTCAAAGCGGGCATCCAGCCAGTCTCTGGAGTTGGACATCATGTTCATGTTGACACCAGATGCTGAGCTTCCAAGGCCTCCTCTGTGTCTCTGCTGCAGTCACAGGACTGGTGCCCGGTGCAGACTAAAAGGAAATGAGCACAGAGATCTAAACCAGTGAGTGGACACAGGGGTGGTTTGGTCCAGGGCCCCTGAGATAGGAGTGGTTTTCTGTCCATTCCCCAAGAAACGGGTGGTTTGGTCCAGCGCCCCTGAGATAGGAGTGGTTTTTTGTCCATTCCCCAAGAAACGGGTGGTTTGGTCCAGCGCCCCTGAGATAGGAGTGGTTTTTTGTCCATTCCCCAAGAAACGGGTGGTTTGGTCCAGACCTCAACACTATGCATGTTATTGAGGTTTTTGTTTTGTTACTACTGGCTTTAGGATACTCACACTTTCCCCAGACAAACTCAAACTGGACATGTCAGCATCTAGAATGTATGACGGACGTAAATCTTTTACAATAATTTTGTCTCATATACAATACTTATTACTCTGAGAACTGTTAAATTACTACAGCAGATTTTTCATATTCATATATACAGGATTCATACAAACAAAAACAAGAGTTGTTGAGTTGAAAGAATAAGGGAATGAATACGAGTACAGGCAAAACACAAAAGCTTAAGCCTCTGTATGAGTAAGCAGAATGTCTCTTGTTATTCGCAACATTAAATCTCGAAGTCGTGAACCAGTAAAGCACAGTGTCCTGGCATCCTGACATTGTTGCCTCCTGCCATTCTTCAGATCACACCAGAGTGGGGAGGCAGAGAGTGCAGACAGAAGTCAGGTCACAATACCACAGAAAGAACCAAGACATGTTACAGTAAGTACATTCAGTAGTAAAGCAGTTTCAAGAGAACTAACCCCTTCCTACCCCCCTCTATCCCTCTCCTTTCATCTGTGTTCCCAGCCAGAGGCTCAGTCAGTTACTTAGGATGGATAGGTAGTGTCCTCTTGTTGGCCACAGAAACAGGTGATGAGAGAGTGCAGAGAAGAGGGACTTGTTCCAGTCTTTTAGCCTGTAGCTGAGCCAGCTGCAGGACTTGAGTCTTTACTTAAACTGACAATCTCCTGAGACAGAACTTCAAGGTCCTAAAAAAGACAAACATAAATTGCTATTTTAATACCACAAAGCTGGGTAGCAAACAAAAACCTTTCATATCCAAAACAAAACTCTTTCATCATGCATCCTCATTCATTCTGATGTACTGTAGCTACTGAAATACCAAACATAAGAGAGTTAATGCAAGGTGTTGGGAAAGAACTGTTACATTGAAAATTGTAGCATGGAGACTATATAATATCAACTAAATCAACATATCCTCCTGCCAGAGTGCAGGGGAGCCATTAAGCAGACAGACTCAGGTTCAGCTGCAATCTCCTACCAGAAAAAGCCAATGTCCCTTCCTCTGTGTGCTCACTCTAAAGCAAGAGCCATCAAATATTAACAGGGCTGTATGTTTCTGGGCTGGTGGCTCCAACAGGCACTGAATATTCATGACTCGCCGCTTGCCGCTGCCCACAAAATCCAGAGAGGAGATGGTGGGGACCAGCAGCCTGCCTGCCCACCTGTAGGTTCACCAGTATCGAGCGCAATCGCCACGGCACCCTTTGTCATTCTGCACTTTGTGGGCTGCGACACGGCTTCATCAAGCTCCAGCACATGATTAGGAGCCCATGGCTGAAAGGCTACTTGGTAGCAGCGGTGAGGGATGGACAGGGAAGGAGGGACGGGGAAGGATAGATGGTGTGGGAGGGACGGTGAGGGAGGGACAGGGAAGGATGGATGGTGTGGGAGGGATGGGGAAGGAGGGACGGTGAGGGAGGGACGGGGAAGGAGGGACGGTGAGGGAGGGACGGGGAGGGAGGGACGGTGAAGTGGAAAAGGAGAGGAATGAGGGTGGCTCCACCGTACAGCATTCTCTCATAAGTGTTTAATCAGATCAGGATTTTCTCATTTAATTTGGATAAAAGCAAACAGTTACGTTGCTGTTAACAAGTCTGGCACAACTAGCCACCAGCGTTGGGCTGCTTATGTCAGAGCCTGCAGACGCTTCTTCCACAAATAGCCACCAGCGTTGGGCTGCTTATGTCAGAGCCTGCAGACGCTTCTTCCACAA
>QNTS01002791.1:0-40225 GCA_003317085.1 Hucho hucho | reverse complement strand
ATTATTCAATTCTTCCACCTCTCCCCCACTAACTTTACAAAATTCAAACTTGCAATGCTTTTCTTTCATTATTTGTTTTTTATGCATGAATCCAATTGCTCACTGTTCATTGTTGGCATTTCCTGCCTAAGTTTTCCAATGAAATAATCATAAAAATAAATGGCAACATCAAATGGTTTTGTGATGAATAAGCCATCTGATTCAATGAAAGATGAATGTCTTTTTGCCCATAATTTCATTTAAAGTACACCAATGTTTTTTTCCATCATTCTTTATATCATTGATCTTCTTAACAGGTGCATGTTTATCAATAATTGTAAGATGGAATTTCATAAATTCATCAAGTGCAGTGTCTGGATGCTCCTCATTAATCACATCAGACCAACAAATATTTTTAACATCATCCACATAAGTGTCACAGCAAAATATTTTCTATGATCTCTTATGCAGTTCCCAGCTGTTGGAACTTTCCTGGATATAGCCACCATATTGTGATCACTGCATCCAATGGGTACGGATACAGCTTTAGAACAAAGTTCTACACTATTAGTAAAAATGTGATCGATACATGTGGATGATCTTGTTCCTGTAGTGTTTGTAAACACCCTGGTAGGTTGATTAATAACCTGAACCAGATTACAGGCACTAGTTACAGTGAGAAGCTTCCTGTTGAGCAGACAGTTTGATGAAAATCAGTCAATAGTCAGGTCCCCAAGAAAGTAGACCATTCTGTTTACATCACATACACTATCAAGCATTTCACACATATTATTTAGATACTGACTGTTAGTACTTGGTGGCCTATAGCAACACCCCAAAAGAAGGCTTTAGATGTGCCAAGTGAACCTGCAACCACAACACTTCAAATAAGATCTTCTCTAAGCATGACCTATCAGAGATAGACATAACACTGAAAAGAGCAAACAAAGCAAAATAAAAAAATATACATTCAGCAGTCCATTAATCAATTGGTGTGTGCGCGCTGTGGGGTTGAAGCTACGGACCCATAGGCTTGGCTCTCTCAATAAGGTTTGTATCACAACTAAAGTGGCCAAATAACTTCTTAAAATGAAACACATTAATCTGCTTTACAAGGGGTGTAGAGCCTAACTGGCATATATAAGCAGCACGTGAGTTTCAAGTTTGGGGAAGATCATTTTCACCATAAAAATGCACCTTTATAATAAAAGCATTACATGCATAATTGCATTTGCGGTCACTTTTGATAATGGTGTTTTCCGCTAATGGAACATTCATGCTTATAGCCTACTACAAGGTGTGCATTGCTGCGCTTATAATGTGAAGAAATAGCCTATGCTAGTGGTTGTATTAATTTGGGATCTATCGCATCCCACAGCTGTCCCAGACTATGTTTGGAATATTTATTTCTCACACAGTATAGGTCAACTTTTGTACTATGGGGGACAGTAGACTGACATAGCTAGTGTTTTTGCTGTTGGTTAGGCCTGCTCATCTTGTTGGCTGACGAAAAGTAAATGTGGACAGTTCTTCAATATGCACCTCTGAATTGGATAAGGACGCGCGCAGTTGCCACAACCCTAGTCACAGCCACAGCAGCAGTAACCCTAAACGCAGTAGGCTTTACTTAAAGATCATGACAGCCGTCATTCACGTGATATTGTAACTGGACAAGCTTCTGGCAATGATTAATTGAGGACATGTTTTCTATTGGGGGAGTTGATGACATTGTCAGCTCCTTGTAGACACAAGAGCCACCTCTTGAAGGGTGCACAGTGCTCCGCTGGCCATGAATAGTCAGCTCCCTGCTGAACTGTGGGGTTCAACACGGGTCAAGAGCAGGGATCGTCTGAACAGCGTCGGCTGCCAGCGTTGTAAAGGGTACTCCGTCAGCCTAATGCTGAGACACGTCTCTCAGTTGACACAGGCACATCCAATCAAGATCACCTTTCACAATCTGACACTTAAAACATCAAGCCCACTGAGGAGATGCTAGGTTAACTTTCTCTAGACAGTGTGTGTGTGTGTGTGTGTGTGTGTGTGTGTGTGTGTGTGTGTGTGTGTGTGTGTGTGTGTGTGTACAGGGGTGCATGCAATTCATGTGTGACACTTTGGAAATGTGCATTTAATATTTTAGAAAAGGTTCATTTTAGTTCACCGTGTTTCCTGTGTGTTTCAGTACTGTAGCGGATAAAGGAAGAGCTGTCTTAACAAGAAAAAGATGCTCAGCAGAGTAAGTGACAACACATTGTTAATGGAGACATTAGTTCCAACACTTAAAGGGATACTTTGGATTTTGGCAATGAAGCCCTTTATCTACTTCCCGAGTCAGATGAACTCATGGATGACATGTCTCTGCATCCAGTATGAAGTTAAGAGGTCGTTTTGCCAGCCGATGCTTAGCTCAACGACTAGAAGTCTATGGTATCTACTAGCATACTAGCAGTTTTATATACTTCCAGTCATTGAGCTAATGCTAATGCTTTGGGGCGGCAGGTAGCCTAGTGGTTAGAGCGTTGGGCCAGTAACCGAAAGGTTGCTAGATCGAATCTCCGAGCTGACAAGGTAAAATTCTGTCGTTCTGCCCATGGACAAGGCAGTTAACCCACTGTTCCTAGGCCGTCATTGTAAATAAGAATTTGTTCTTAACTGACTTGCCTAGTTAAATGAAGGTTAAATAAAACATTTAAATAAAATGCTAGTTAGCAACATCCTTCAAACTGCACGCAGAGATATACAAATTGTATCCATGAGTTCATCTGACTCTGAGGAAGTAGATAAAGGGCTTCATTGTCAAAATCCTGAAGTATCCCTTTAAGGATTAGCCAACCTTTGGTGGGATTGCCTTGCTTTTATTGTTCCAGGCTATGCTTGACATTTCTGTCACCTGTGAAGACTGACAGTAAACACCACAAGTAGACTGGCTTTCATTGCTATAATACAGTACAAAAATGCTGCGCTCTTGACTTTAACAAGTCACCCTCATCTTCATGTGATTCTAGTAAGAAATGTACTTAATAGGCAAATAAAGACAATAGAAATAGACATCTAAAAGCTATACTTGAATATAGCCTAGATGTACTTTATCTCCAATCCCATCTTTCCTTCTAGTACTAGTGTGGGGATACTCGGTTGACTCAGATTTTATTTATTTATTTTATTTAACTAGGCAAGTCAGTTAAGAACAAATTCTGATTTACAATGACTGCCTACCCCGGTCAAACCCGGATGACGCTGGGCCAATTGTGCGCCGCCCTATGGGACTCCCGGACGGTTGTGATGTAGTGACGCCTCTAGCACGGAGATGCAGTGCCTTAGACCACTGCGCCACTCGGGAGCCAAATGCAGAGCAGACTGACATAACACAAAGTGACACAACATCTGCAACACCGACGCACTGATGCTGTAAGCACGGCTTGGACCAGAGATGGAAGACAGACATTCTCACCTTCCTTTAACTAATGATACCTCCTGTTCAGAATCATCAAACACTGTTATTCTACTTTTCTCTGGTAAGGTTAGAATTCTACAAAACATTGAGAAAACCACAAAGATCTCTCAAATAGGTAAAAATGCTATTTTCTTGAATCATGGAAACCTTCCAGGTCTTTTCCTCCCATAAGAGAGGTTTGCTGCAGAAGTGCACTGAGATGCCAACATGGCCGAACAGTAATGTTACTAGTCTCAGTGGTCCTGGTGCCTCTGAACTGCTGAAGCAACACAGTGGGCCATGGCTGCCTGCCACCACAGAGGCACTACAACTAACTGCAGCCCAGCCTGCTCTCAACTCCCACAAGAGAAGAGTGGGCTAAGTGGAAACACTGCCAGGAGGTATACAGGCTAGATCTATAGAAACAATGTAGCCCTGCCTGTTGAAAGTGTACAGTGTCTTCAGAAAGTATCTACAACCCTTGAATTTTTCCAAAATGTGTTGAATTAAACATTTTGTCACTGGCCTTCACACAATACCCCATGACTTCAAAAGGGAATTATGTTTTTCAAAATTATACAAATTAATTAAAAATGAAAAGCTGAAATGTATTGAGTCAATAAATATTCAACCTCTTTGTTATGGCAAGCCGAAATATGTTCAGGAGGACAATTTAACAAGTCACAGACTCACTC
This sequence comes from Hucho hucho, assembly GCA_003317085.1. Taxonomy (NCBI): domain Eukaryota; kingdom Metazoa; phylum Chordata; class Actinopteri; order Salmoniformes; family Salmonidae; genus Hucho; species Hucho hucho. Next base: position 36,121 of record QNTS01002791.1, on the reverse strand, counting down.
TGTGTCCAATAATAGTCTACCTCATCTCTGTACCCCACACATACAATTATCTGTAAGGTCCTTCAGGCGAGCAGTGAATTTCAAACACAGATTCAACCAAAACCACAACGGTTTTCCAATGCCTGGCAAAGAATGGCACCTATTGGTAGATGGGTAGAAATGTAATAAAGCAGACATTGAAAAGCCCTTTGAGCACGGTCAGTAAAATACACCCAGTCACTACAAAGATACAGGAGTCCTTCCTAACTCAGTTGCCAAGAGGAAGGAAACCGCCCAGGGATTTCACCATGAGGCCAATGGTGACTTTAAAACAGTTACAGAGTTTAATGGCTGTGATATGGGAAAACTGAGGATGGATCAACATTGTAGTTAATTGACAGAGTGAAAAGAAGGAAAACTGTACAGAACAAAACATTTTCCAAAACATGCATCCTGTTTGCAACAAGGCACTAAAAAAATCTGTCTGCTTTCCATCAGACACTGGGAGATGAATAAACCTTTCTGCAGGACAATAACCTAAAACACAAGGCCAAATCTACACTGGAGTTGATTACCAAGAAGTTAGTGAATATTCCTGAGTGGCCCAGTTACAGTTTTAACCTAAATCTACACAAAAATAATTGGCAAGACCTGCAAATGGTTGTCTAGTAATGATCAATTTGATAGAGCTTGAAAAATTGTTAAAACAATAATGAGTAAATGTTGCACAATCCAGTTGTGAAAAGCTCCTAGAGACTTATCCAGAAAGACTCAAAGCTGTAATCGCTGCCAAAGGTTCTTCCACAATGCATTGACTCAGGGGTGTGAATACTTATGTAAATGAGATACTTCTGTATTTCCTTTTCAATACATTTACAAACATTTCTTAAAACATGTTTTCACTTTGTCATTATGGGGTATAGTGTGTAGATGGGTGAAGAAAACAACAATTTAATTAATTTTGAATTTAGGCTGTAACACTGCAAAATGTGGAATATGTCAAGGGGTATGAATACTTTCTGAAGGCACTGTACGTGTCATTTATTGTTATGGACGCACTACATTGCACATGTCATTTCCAGTGATAAATAATTTCTCTGCAAGAGAGCAGATCTACACAATGTTCACTTATAACAACTTCAATATTAAAAATGACTTTCTGTGTCAGCAATCCCATGACAATGTTTCCATTAACAGGTTCAGAGAAAAACAAATTAGGCTTTGTGAAAAAGAAAGGATGCAATAATCAACATGCTTCCCAAATTGATAAAGCACCTACTGTCATTTATCACAACCAATAAAACCTCCACCTGTATGCTGCTTCATTCTAGAAGGTTGGGCGTTTCTGGAGTTCTCCAAGCAAAACAAACAGTGTTGGATGAAAAGGTTAGGCAGTGGGCTACGTCACGCAGCTGCAGCAGTGGTGTACAAGACGAGGGGGTTACAGACTGCAGCAGTAGGAAACTTCTCTAGCAGGGAAGAGCACTTAGCCAGGAGAGGAATCTAGTCTACAAATAAACTCCCAGTCCACACATGACTGCAGCGCAGACCTGACTGACTGCCCCATTAACCAACTCCCACAATCCCTAGTACACTCCATCTCTCTCTCGCTCCATCTCTCTCAATTCAATTCAAAGGGCATTATTGGCATGGGAAACATGTCTACATTGCCAAAGCAAGTGGAATAGATAAAAACAAAAGTTAAATAAACAATCAGTAAACATAACACACAAAAGTTTTAAAAGAATAGAGACATTTCAAATGTTATATTATGGCTATTTAAAATGTAACATTTGTGCAAAGGGAAAATAAATAGACAGATAAATATAGTTTTGTATTTACAATGGTGTTTGTGCTCCACTGGTTGCCCTTTTCTTGTGGCAACAGGTCACACATCTTGCTGCTGTGATGGCACACTGTGGTATTTCAACTAATAGATACAGTGAGGGAAAAAAGTATTTGATCCCCTGCTGATTTTGTACGTTTGCCCACTGACAAAGAAATAATCAGTCTATAATTTTAATGGTAGGTTTATTTGAACAGTGAGAGACCGAATAACAAAAGAATCCAGAAAAACGCATGTGAAAAATGTAATAAATTGATTTGCATTTTAATGAGGGAAATAAGTATTTGACCCCCTCTCAATCAGAAAGATTTCTGGCTCCCAGGTGTCTTTTATACAGGTAACAGGCTGAGATTAGGAGCACACTTAAAGGGAGTGCTCCTAATCTCAGCTTGTTACCTGTATAAAAGACACCTGTCCACAGAAGCAATCAATCAGATTCCAAACTCTCCACCATGGCCAAGACCAAAGAGCTCTCCAAGGATGTCAGGGACAAGATTGTAGACCTACACAAGGCTGGAATGGGCTACAAGACCATTGCCAAGCAGCTTGGTGAGAAGGTGACAACAGTTGGTGCGATTATTCGCAAATGGAAGAAACACAAAAGAACTGTCAATCTCCCTCGGCCTGGGGCTCCATGCAAGATCTCACCTCGTGGAGTTGCAATGATCATGAGAACGGTGAGGAATCAGCCCAGAACTACACGGGAGGATCTTGTCAATGATCTCAAGACAGCTGGGACCATAGTCACCAAGAAAACAATTGGTAACACACTACACCGTGAAGGACTGAAATCCTGCAGCGCCCGCAAGGTCCCCCTGCTCAAGAAAGCACATATACATGCCCGTCTGAAGTTTGCCAATGAACATCTGAATGATTCAGAGGACAACTGGGTGAAAGTGTTGTGGTCAGATGAGACCAAAATGGAGCTCTTTGGCATCAACTCAACTCGCCGTGTTTGGAGGAGGAGGAATGCTGCCTATGACCCCAAGAACACCATCCCCACCGTCAAACATGGAGGTGGAAACATTATGCTTTGGGGGTGTTTTTCTGCTAAGGGGACAGGACAACTTCACCGCATCAAAGGGACGATGGACGGGGCCATGTACCGTCAAATCTTGGGTGAGAACCTTCTTCCCTCAGCCAGGGCATTGAAAATGGGTCGTGGATGGGTATTCCAGCATGACAATGACCCAAAACACACGGCCAAGGCAACAAAGGAGTGGCTCAAGAAGAAGCACATTAAGGTCCTGGAGTGGCCTANACGTCAGCCTCGAAACCTTAATGACTTGGAGAAGATCTGCAAAGAGGAGTGGGACAAAATCCCTCCTGAGATGTGTGCAAACCTGGTGGCCAACTACAAGAAACGGCTGACCTCTGTGATTGCCAACAAGGATTTTGCCACCAAGTACTAAGTCATGTTTTGCAGAGGGGTCAAATACTTATTTCTCTTATTAAAATGCAAATCAATTCATACAATTTTTCACAAGCGTTTTTCTGGATTTTTTTGTTGTTATTCTGTCTCTCACTGTTCAAATAAACCTACCATTAAAATTATAGACTGATCATTTCTTTGTCAGTGGGCAAACGTACAAAATCAGCAGGGGATCAAATACTTTTTTCCCTCACTGTATGAGAGTTTATCAAAATTGGATTGGTTTTCAAAGTGTTTGTGTGTCTAATCTGAGGGTATAACTCTCTCTCTCTCTCTCTCGCTCTATCCATCGCTAAAGAATAGCGCTGAAGGGATTAACAGCTGTTTTACGTGCTCCTTACCAACAGTTTTTTTTTTCGCTGATATTTTTTGTACATAATGTTTTCGCAATCATTTCCTATGACCTAAAAGAGCTTCTGGACATCAGAAAATCACTAACCTCGATTTGGATGAGGATTTCTACTTTAATGAGTTGGAGGACATACTGCTCAGTTCGCTAGTGGGACCAAGTGATGATTTGATACAATGTTGCACTTTACTAGCATTAACTTCTTAGGGCTAGGGTCCCATTTTCCGAATTTTCGCCTGTCTGACGTGCCCAAAGTTAAATGCCTGCCACTCAGGGCCAGAAACTAGGATATGCACATAATTAGTACTATTGGATAGGAAACACTCTGAAGTTTCTAAAACCATTAAGATATAGTCTGTGGGTATAACAGAACAGATATAGCAGGCAAAAACCCGAGAAATGTCTGTCCGGAAATCCTTTTTCTTTTGCCCTTCTCTCACTTTGAATGCCTGGTTATATATAAGTCAATGGGAGATAGGTACTGCAACCTGTGTCCTATGGCTTCCACTGGATGTCAACAGTCTCTGGAAAGTGTCTGGAGGAAAAAGCCCTGAGGAGATCCATATAGAAGAAGACTACAGGAAGGAAAAAAGGTAAACAACAGTGCCCTGCTTTCTTTTCCTCTTATAACGTTTCAGTTACCATCCGTGTAAAATATGATCGCTATTATTCATAAAAGGATACCTAAGGATGCATTATTAATGATATTTGATTTGTTTGTGAAAAGTTGAGAGGTATAACTTTAACGCGTTCTCTTCACTGTACAACGGGCGAGTAGACTGACAATGCTTGGTGGAGTAGCTGAACATAACGTGCCAACCAAACTGAGATTTATGGATATAATAAATTACTTTTCTAAAAAAGAACCATGGATTCTCTTGTTTGGACACTTGGGAAGCCCTCAACAGAAGTTCTTTGAAAGGTAAGCGATTTATATTAGCTGTGATATGGACATTGTGAGAACCGAGCTGGATATGAATTTATGCTAATGTGGAAAATATGTGAGGTGCTAGCCTCAAACAATCAAATGTAGTGCTTTCGCCATTAAAGCCTTTTTGAAATCTGACAACGCAGAGCTTTTGATGGCTATGCAACACTTGTATATTGAAGAATGTTAAATATTACGAATTTTTATTTTGAATTTGCCGCGTTGTGTTTGCTCTGAAAATGGTCCCGCTAGCGGGATCCGTGCACAAAGAGATTAAAGCTCAAGTCAAGACAGATCGAGATGGAGGCAGACAGGGGGAGTAGATAGATGAATGTGATTGAAAGAACTGGAATTTTCATCAGGATATTTTCTACTGTTTTTATTTGTCGGTTTTTATTTGTTATTTTACTTAGTTGACGATGGAAGTTCTAGGCCTACTACTGCATCTCTATGTATTTTACTTAGTTGACGATGGAAGTTCTAGGCCTACTGCTGCATCTCTATGTATTTTACTTAGTTGACGATGGAAGTTCTAGGCCTACTGCTGCATCTCTATGTATTTTACTTAGTTGACGATGGAAGTTCTAGGCCTACTGCTGCATCTCTATGTATTTTACTTAGTTGACGATGGAAGTTCTAGGCCTACTGCTGCATCTCTACGCTGTTGTTTCTGTAGCATCCAGTAGATCACAGAGTATCAATGTGTCCATGTGGCAGAGGCTAGTGCTCTCGGCATAGTTGAATTTAATCTTTTAGATTTTTATCATATTACTTTGGATTTTTTTGATGAACCATGTGACAATGACTTTGAGAAACGAAAACGATATTATTGAAATTAAACTGTTTCAAGAAAATGCCAATATAAAAAAATATCATAACTGGCACACAGATCGGTAGAAATGTTATGATAAATTGTAAGCTTACACAAACTTGAAACTCACGAGCAGCCTATGGTCTTTACTAATAAAACCATTAAAACTATTGTGAAGGCACAAGCACGTGCACACATAGGAGGTTCTCCCCCTATGGAAATCAAAGGCCTGTCCAACTGATTCATTCTGCCGCAGGGTCTTTACGGTTGTTATCAGTAGCCTAGTTGATCTGACTAAGAAATTGTCTCGTTTTCTTCCCATACAGTTTAGCTGTAGGCTGCTGCATAACTTCTGTGAAGAGTTCTTGCTTGTGTAAGTCGGGAGTGATGTGTTATCACGTTTGCTAAATAAATACCGGAGGACAGTGGAGGGGTGCACACTTTGCTAGATGACACGCTTTGTACCTGCCCTGCGCAACCTGCGATTACCGTGAATCTGATTGGTCAAGACACAGAACAGAATGCACAGAACCTGTAGAACTCCAATATAAAGGACAGATAGGCTTACATAGTGTGCAAGATGACAAACAAATAGAGTCTGATGAGCTGTATAGGGCCATAAGCAAACAAGAAAATGCTTAACAAGAAGCAGCGCTCCTAGTGGCCGGTGATTTTAATGCTGGAAATCTGAAATCAGTCTTACATAATTTCTACCAGCATGTCACCTGTGCAAATAGAGGTAAAAAAAACAACTCTAGATCACCTTTACGCCACACACAGAGACTCATACAAAGCTCTCCCTCACACTCCATTTGGCAAATCTGACCTTAACTCTATCCTCCTGATTCCAGCTTACAAGCAAATATTCATCTGATGGCATTCATCTGATGGCATTGAGAAGTTTACCACATCAGTCACTGGCTTCATTAATAAGTACATCGACGACTTCATCCCCACAGTGACCGTACGTACATATCCCAACCAGAAGTCATGGATTAAAGGCTAGAGCTACCGCTTTCAAGGAGCGGGATACTAATAAAGAGGCTTATAAGAAATCCTGCTACGCCCTCCAACAAACCATCAAAACAAGGAAAGGCATCAATACAGGACCAAGATTGAATCCTACTATACCGGCTCTGATGCTCGTCGGTTGTGGCAGGGCTTGCAAACTATCACGGATAAAAAAAAAAAATGGGAAACCCAGCCGCGACCTGCCCAGTGACGAGAACCTACCAGATGAGCTAAATGCCTTCTACGCTTGCTTTGAGGCAAGCAACACTGAACCATGCATGAGAGCACCAGCTGTTCCGGATGACTGTGATCACGCTTTTCGTAGACGATGTAAGACCTTTAAAAAGGTCAACATTCAAAGGCCGCGGGGCCATACGGATTACCAGGACGCGTACTCGGAGCATGCGCTGACCAGCTGGCAAGTGTCTTCACTGACATTTTCAAACTCTCCCTGATGCCACAAAAGATCCACAGATGAGGCAATATCTATTGCACTCCACACAGACCTTTCCCACTTGGACCAAAAGGAACACCAACGTGAGAATGCTGTTCATTGACAACAGCTCAGCGTTCAACACCATAGTGCCCTCCAAGCTCATCACTTAGCTAAGGACCCTGGGACTAAACACCACCTTCTGCAACTGGACCCTGGACTTCCTGACGGGCCGCCCCCATGTGGTGAGGGTAGGCAACAACACATCCGCCAGGCAGACCCTGAACACAGGGGCCCCTCAGGGGTGCGTGCTTAGTCCCCTCCTGTACTGCCTGTTCACCGACGCCTGTGTGGCAGCGCACTACTCCGACACCATCATTAAGTTTGCCAACGATGGTGGTAGGTCTGATCACTGACAATGAGATAAGGAGGTGGTCAGAGACCTAGCAGTATGGTGCCAGGACAACAACTTCTCCCTCAACGTCAGCAAGACAAAGGAGCAGATCGCGGACTACAGTAAACAGAGGGCTGAGCATGCCCCCATTCACATTGATGTGGCTGAAGTAAAGAGGGTCAAGAGTAGTGGTGCAACGGATCACAAAACTCATGGTTCAGATCACAGTTTTGAGTCAGATCATTTTTCGGATCAGCAACAAACAAAAAAAGGAGACTAATATAACTTTGCTTTTCATTTATTACTTAAACACTTAAAGCAAGGAACTTTTCAATGTTTAAATAAAATTAAATATTCAATACTCAATTGTTAAATTAAAGTGCAATATGAGGCATGATACATTCTTCCTTCAAACAAAAGTGAATGAAAAAATTGCCCGTGTCCACATAAAATAAAAGGTAAGCAAAGCAGACCTGAGCTTATAATTTCCAATAATTTTTCAAAAAGATGAGGATGTATACATTGTCTGGGGAGAGGGTAGACCTCTTTGCAGTCACTATGTCCCCTGCCGTGGAGAACACCCTCTCGCTAGGAACTGAAGTGCCAGGCACAGCCAGGTAGCGTCTTGCCATCATGGCAATGTGAGGGTATTTTCACTCATTGCTTTTCCACCATGACAGTGGATCACCATCCACTGGAATACTGCTTGCTGCCTTGTAGGATGTCACCTCCTCTTTGATGGTGTTGGCAAACGTCTTGCATGTCTCCTTGCTCGCAAAGGTCTTCCCGAAAAGCCATAGAGTCTGCTTCTGTCGGCTCTGTGGCTTGACTCTGCAGAAAAAATGACTTGATCTATTAAACAAACAAATTATTTATTTTCAAATTTCATAGAACTATAATTGTGGCAATAACATTTAATAAAAGCCTTTATTATTCCAAATAAAAAATGGATGATTCTAATAGCAATAGCATAGACTAAGATTACACTGCAGTATATTTATTATTTAAGTAATTCACTCTTATTTTTTTTACCTCTTCAGTGGTGAGATCACTGTTTGTCCTCAGGCGTAGGGCAGAGTCTAGGTGAGACAGGGACTTGAACCTTGGATCCAGTGCAGTAGATCTATGAAGGTAGTCCTGTACATTAGTGGGGTATCTGGGGTTCAGGTCCTCTCTAATGGCAGCCTTGACATCTCTAGTGATTGTGCTGTCTTCCTCACTTGGGGCCATGGATTGTAGAATCCTTGTTTTCAGAGGTAGGATCATGGACACAGACGGTGGAGTTTCAGTGCTCAATAGGGTTGTAACCGTTTTGAGGGTTTTGAGCACTTGGAGGACCTCCTCTGGCACTTTCACGTCATCATCAGACAAGGTGACGATGTCTTTATTTTTTTTCAGGGTCTTGTCTGTCAGTGCAGAGTATCCAGCTGCCTGCTGCTCAAGATAGCACTCCAACATGTCATAAGTGGAGTTCCATCTTGTAGTGACATCGTGTCGGTAGCTGTAGCATTTCTTGCTTGGTCTTAAAGCACGAGTGGCTGTTGTGCTTCGGTGGAAAAATGAAACCACCTTCCTGATCCTCCCAAGGAGGCGGTCCATCTGGTTCACTGAGAGTTGGCTCCTGTCACTGACACACCAGGGTGATGACGTTTTAAATGTGTGGCCATGCTCGATGTATTTCCATGATCATACGGCTTTCTTGTGGCACAATGCCTACACACCGTAACGGTGTTGCCCACCACCCTTCTTCCGTCATCATATTTGACAGGGAGGCCAAAATGCTCCCATACATGAGACTTAAATGAAGCGGGAGGCTTTTCCAGTTCTTCACCTCCTCCGCTGGCCATGGCTGTCACTGCTCTTTTTTCTTCTTTGCAACACGAGCATCAAGGATTGATTTGTTGGGATTCAACATGCCCCGTTCACATGTACAGTGGTGTGTAAGGCTACTTCCGGCGCCGACAAAGATGACAGCCTCGCTTCACGGGATTACTTGTTAGATACTACTGCATGGTCGGAACTAGAAGCACAAGCATTTCGCTACACTCGCATTAACATCTGCTAACCATGTGTATGTGACAAATAAAATTTTATTTGATTTACACACAACAAATAATCAAATCAACCTTCCAGGCTTCAGAGTAAAACACAGCACGCATCTGTCTTGTCTTTATCTTTTCACTGCAACTCTGCATTGAGATTTAGGGAATTATTACTTTAAAAAGTAACAGAGGCAGTAAAAACTGTATTTCACACTATGATGGTTAAACTTTGCAAATTATCCACGGTTCACATGCGTGCCGAACCGTGGCGGGTGATCCGTACGGATCACGGATCAAATACGGTCCGTTAAACCACTAGTCAAGAGCTAAGAGTTCCTCAGTGTCCACATCACTAAGGAACTATCATGGTCCAAGCACACCAACAGAGGCACAACAATTACTTTGATTTGGCATGGGCCCTCAGATCCTCAACAAGTTCTACAGCTGCACCATTGAGAGCATCTTGACTTGCTTTATCACTGGTTGATATGGCAACTGCTTGGCATCCGTCCACAATGCGCTACAGAGGGTAGTGAGAACGGCACAGTACATCACTGGTGCTGAGCTTCCTGCCATCCAGGAGGTGCAGAGGAAGGCTCTAAAAATTGTCTCCAGCCACCCAAGTCATAGACTGTTCTCTGTGCTACCGCACGGCAAGCGGTACCAGAGCACCAAGGCTGGGACCAAAAGGCTCCTGAACAGCTTCTACCCCCAAGCCATAACTGCTGAACAGTTAATCAAATGGCTACCCAGACTATTTGCATTGACACCCTGTTTTTGCACGGACTCCCTTGCTCTGGCACTATGAACACTCACCGGACTCTACCCACAACCTCACACATACTACACAAACACTCCAACACACACTACATTCGATCACACACACACACACACACACACACACACACACACACCACATACGCTGCAGCTACTCTATCCTGATTGCCTAGTCCCTTTTAACCCTACCTACATGTACATATTACCTCAATTACGTCAACTGCCTCGTACTCCTTGTATATAGCCTGGTTACTGTTGTTTTATTGTTACTATTTCATTTTTGCAAATGTTTATTTTACCTGTATTTAACTAGGCAAGTCAGTTGAGAACAAATTCTTATTTTCAATGAAGGCCTAGGAACAGTGGGTTAACTGCCTTGTTCAGGGGCAGACTGACAGATTTTTACCTTGTCGGCTCGGGGATTCGATCTTGCAACCTTTCGGTTACTAGTCCAACGCTCTAACAACTAGGCTACTTGCTGCCCCAAAGCAAGTGAATTATACAAAAAAACTCAAGGGAAATAAGCAGAAATTAACAGTAAACATTGAAAAGTAAAAGAATGTAAATATTGGCATTCCAAATGTTTTTGACTATCTACATTTCTCTCTTGCCCTCTGTCTCCATCGCCAGACCTCCGTCTAACACGTGTCATGACGTTGGCCTGTTGGTGAGGTTCATGACCCCCATAAATCCCTTTGTTAACATAGAGAGAGTCTGGTAACATCAAAATGGTGGGGAAAGGAACCATATTTCGGTAATCCAACCAGCTGAAAATATGCGTTGGTACTTAATGAATATGATGTCAGATCAGTTGGCGTCTGAGACATTACTACTGATGATAGGACGACATAAACTGTATCGTGGAAAGTCTACACATTCTAGCTTTCAGATTCACATGGAATTGTTGTGCAATTTAAATGTTTAAATATGAAACTATTTGTGGAAAGATGAAATGAAATTTTAGCTCCTAAATGAGAGAACGGTTTGTCATTGAATGAGCAGAGTTTTTACTCTGAGGCCCCGCCCAAGTGAACAGACATTGGTTGTAAACTATGAAACCGGCCCTTCTCTTCACCACTATATAAGCCCGTTGACGAAAACTCTACTTTGTGTTCCGAGGACGTGAGGACGACGGTCCTACGTTAAAAGGGCTAAGATAATAACCTAACGCAATTAGCATCGTGTTCAAAGTGAAGGTGACGATCAACACGCCGAAAGGATGAATTTCGACTATACCAGCCAGAATCTAGCATGAGCTTAAAAGTATGGCAACTTGGTATGAACTTTGAACTCTTATTCACTCCAGAAGTGATACAGTGAGGGAAAAAAGTATTTGATCCCCTGATGATTTTGTACGTTTACCCACTGACATAGTGAATCAATTTCTAACATTTTTCACATGCGTTTTTCTGGATTTTTTTGTTGTTATTCTGTCTCTCACTGTTCAAATAAACCTACCATTAAAATTATAGACTGATAATTTCTTTGTCAGTAGGCAAACGTACAAAATCAGCAGGGGATCAAATACTTTCTTCCCTCACTGTACCTCCTAGCCATTGCGTTAGCAGCAGCAGCTGTAAACGTGAGTTGGGAAAGAACGGACAATCTCTTCAGAAAGACAGGGTAGTACAACGTACCGTTCTACCACATGAAGACGGTACTACAACGTATTCGTTCTACCACCAGAGACATTCGACAAAGGACAAGAGATCTCTGCTGGGCAACCCGGCCTTCCATCTACGACCGATCTATCGAAGCGCAGCTCAGAGTAAATATGTCTTGCATTTTCCTTTTCCAAATGGGCGGTTATTTAGAATGCATAAGATTCTGTATTTACGATAGCATGGCTTCATAAGGTCCGATAGAGACCAAATCCTTTTGTTCATCAGTCTACCCGCGCTTTCATTCAACCCAACCCCCTTTCTTTGTGTAAACAGCCGTCATATCGGTTCCGTCCGCTAGGGACGTTTTCATGTATGACATAATTAGTAATCAATGTATGATCCATCCTGTGTGATTATTTAGGTATTTAGTAAATAAATAATTAAACCAAATTTTGTATTGCTGATTCAATTTGTTAGCCAGGGTTCGTGAAGATAACCAAGAATTCTATGATGTTCAGATGAGACTGAATAAGGTGACGATTAATAATTGACTGCTGTTGATGTAAAAGATTACCAGGTCTTTAAGAGTTTATTCGGAAGATAACAGCTCTATAAACATTCTTTCGTGGTGACCCGACTTTCTAGTTAATTACATTTACATGATTAGTTTGATCAGGTAATATTAATTACAGAGAAATGATTTTAGCATGTTATATCACTTAATCCGGCATAGCCAAAGACACGACACACGTCAAGACACCAACTGATCATTCCTCAAAACGCACAACTCTATTCAATACAATGCCTTCAGAAAGTATTCATACCACTTGACTTATTCCACATTTTGATGTGTTACAGCATGAATTCAAAATGTATTAAATCGGGTTTTTTCTCACGCATTTACACACAATAATAAACATGTTATTAGAAATGTTTGCAAATGTATTGAACATCAAATACAGAAGTCTTCACACCCGAGTATATACACTTTGTAGAAGCACCTTTGGCAGTGATTACATCTGTGAGTCTTTCTGGGTAAGTGGGTACGTCTCTAAGAGCTTCCCACACCTGGATTGTGCAACATTTGCCCATTACTCTTTTCAAAATACTCAAATTGGTTGTTGATCATTGCTAGACAAACATTTTCAGGTCTTGCCAGAGACTTTAAAGTAGATTTAAGTCAAAACTAACTCGGCCACTCAGTAACATTCACTGTCTTCTTTGGTCTTGTGTTTTAGGTTATTGTCCTGTTGAAAGATTAACTCATCTCCCAGTGTCTGGTGGAAAGCAGACTGAACCAGGTTCTCCTCTAGCTCCATTAAGTCTCCTTTTTATCTTGAAAAACTCACCAGTCCATAATGATTACCAGCATACCCATAACATGATGCAGTCACCACTATGCTTGAAAATATGGAGAGTGGTACTCAGTAATGTGTTGTATTGGATTTTCCCCAAATACAACGCTTTGTATTCAGGACAAAAAGGGAATTGCTTTGCCTAATTTCTTGCAGTATTACTTTAGTGCCTTGTTGCAAACAGGATGTACAGGCTTCCTTCTTTTCACTCTGTCAATTAGGTTAGTATTGTGGAGTAACTACAATGTTGATCCATCCTCAGTTCTATCACAGCAATTAAACTCTAACTGTTTCAAAGTCCCCATTAGCCTCATGGTGAAATCCCTGAGCGGTTTCCTTCCTCTCCGGCAACTGAGTAAGGAAGGACACCTGTATCTTTGTAGTGACTGTGTGTATTGACACACCATCCAAAGTGTAATTAATAACTTCACCATGCTCAAAGGGATATTCAATGTCTGATGTTTTTTTTTCTTCTTCCCATCTATAAACAGGAGCCATTCTTTACCAGGCATTGGAAAACCTCCCTGGTCTTTGTCTTTGAATCTGTGTTTGAAAATCACTGCTCGACTGAGGGACCTTACAGATAACTGTATGTGTGGGTTACAGAGATGAGGCAGTCATTAAAAAATCATGTAAAACAATATTATTGCACACAGAGCGATTCCATACAACTTATTATGACTAGTTAAGTAAATGTTTTCTCCTGAACTTACTTATCAAGTAATTACTTGAGTTATTTCAGCTTTTCATTTTTGGCCGGGGGGGGGCGCTCTAGTGACGCCTTGTGGTGGGCCATGTGCCTGCAGGCTGACCTCGGTTGTCAGTTGAACAGTGTTTCCTCCGACACATTGGTGCGGCTGGCTTCCGGGTTTAAGTGGGTGGGAGTGAATACTTTACTGTAGAATCACCCACATACTGTTAATGTGTGGAGAGTTTGGGGCTCATTACCCAGCAACCACTTCCACAAGCTGTGTAAGATTCCTCGGACAAGTGAATAAAATCACTAAGGAAAGTAGGTTGGAACGATTTCAAATTGATTAATTAAATAACTGTCAACATGTACATTACCATTAGCTACAAGAACATGGCGTGGTGCCACTTAGTTGCTGAAAGGACTATGTTACGTGCAGCAGAGCAGACAGGCAGGCAGACAGACAGGCAGTTGGCAGTGTGTGTGTGCGTATTGACCAGGTATACAGCCATGGGTGCTCCTCCCGTCCTGTTGCTGCCTGGCAGGCACTAACATTCTTGGGTGCTCCTCCTGTCCCGTTGCTGCCTGGCAGGCACTAACATTACTCGGTGCTACTCCCGTCCAATCCTGTTGCTGTCTGCGTCTCACCAGCAGGGCTGACCCTGCTACTGCATTATTGAAGATGAGTGTTGGGCTCACTGAGGCATGTCTGCATCCTGAATCATTTACACCCTGCTAATGTCAGCTCTCATCTACCACCAATGACTTCTGCAGGTCGGGCCCCCATTCCCTTTTCCATGGCCTCTACAGCCTTCTGTGCTCTGTGGATCTGGCTGATGTTATGGGAGGGCAGGGTTATTTACAAAATATATTTTTGTCCTGAATACAAAACGCTATGCCCCACCCTCACGCCTTGTACCAAAAAACAGCTACACTAACAGTACAGCACAGCTGGCTGTAAATATGACCATTGTAAGATACGGTAGAACATTATAGGATCCAATTAATATCCGGTTTTGAGTGTCAGCTTTTATGGGCTCTCCTTTGCCAGATGTGTACATGTTCATATCTAGCAATGATACAATGTGTTTTTAATTACATAAAACACCCTCATAAAATGACAAGTCATGTAGTCATATCTGTTCACCAGCAAACTTATATTAAATATTTACACAATGCATCTTTTGAATACTCTGTAGTGCCACCGCTCTAGCTACATTAAACAACATGCAAATAAGCCATATCTCAAGTGAAAACAAAAATTTGCTCTCCAAAGACATCGGCTAAGAATGTTTTTTTTTTCTTCCACTTCACCCCATTGCTTACGCAGTCTGATAAGTCCAGCGAACAGGAGACCTTCAACATTCATAGCACCACAATATTTACAATTGGAAGACGACGGCCTTAACAGAATCTAGCCTGGCATTACAATGTTAAATCAGTCAGTCATGAAATGAAAAACAGGAGGAGAGCACACATGGAGGAGAGGAGGAAGCCACATCATCTCTTATATGCGGGGGATGGAAAATCTAACACACTTCCTCTAAATGGGGATGACTATGTGAAATAATGGCTATCTTCTTATTGTTAAAACCAAGTTGTTACAGGGCACAAGAGGTACTAAGGATCCTACCTCCACCACTCTACAAACTGGAATCAGTGTGCGCGCGCATGCATGCCAAGCACTGTTGAAAGATATTAAGTCCCTTGAGAGATGAGCACAGACTTCCTTATTAGGTCCTATCTACCTCCACTCATCTGTGAGCTAGAAAAACAGCACTACTGACCATTGGACTTCTAGGCTCAATCCCGATAACCTCCTTTAGCCCTTCCCCTCCATTTTGCGTGATCCAGCATCAAGTCGTGTTGAAAATGCAACTTTGAACAAGAGGTAGTGCCTTTTTAGCCCTCTAGTTGGCCCTCCAAATGATGCGAATCGACATACAGACTTCCTATCAAGTGGTTATCAAAACTCCCATAAAGCTCTGTGACCCAAGGCTCTAATGTTGCTTCAGGAAGATGGCTGACAAAAATACTTGAATGGAAGCAAATGTAAGTAATTATAACTTAATAACAAAGTGAAGATGGCGCTGTACTAGATGGCCGCCGTTTTGCAAGCTTCGACCCAACTTTGCTTTTGTTGTTTATTTAAACTTTTTTTATTTTTATGTATCTGATATCATTTATTACAACCGACAATAACTTTGAACATCAGATTGGCAGTTACCTCAATTCTGGTTTTAACTTCAACTCATCTGTCCTGGGCTCTGTCTGTAATTCCAACTCAATTTTCGGGTTACCCAAGAGGAAACACCGACGTTACAGAAGCAAGAGATTAGGGATCCTGGAGAGATGAAGGCGAAGGAAGAACCAGCCACCTCTTCCCTACATTCTATTGGCCAATGTACAGTCAGTTGATAATAAGATGGATGACCTCCGATCGCAGATATGCTACCAACATGACTCTCGAAACTGCAATATTCTCAGCTTTTCTGAAACATGGCTCTTATTTTACTTCTTCCTGTCCTCTGCCGTAGCCTCAGGGTTGTCTGCGGTACCCGTATTCTTTAGCTATCCAACTCTATGGATTCTTCATTCACCGTACCGACAGGACAGTGGAGTTGGGGAAATCGAGGGCGGAGGGGTTTGCCTATTTATCAACAACTGGTGTGCTGACTCGAGCGAGGTTGAAGTGTTGACTAATTGTTCACCCGTCTTGGAATACCTTATGGTCAAATGCCAACCCTTTTACCTCCCGAGGGAGTTTTCAGCTGTTATTCGTGACTGTTGTATACATTCCACTTCAGGACAAGAAACATAACAAGCTGGCATTAAACGAACTGTACGAGGATATAACCAAGCAGAAAAACATACATCCAGTGGCTGCTTTTCTGGTTGCCGGCGATTTTAATTCTGCTTCATTGAAAACGCGTGATGCCCAACTTCCATCAACACGTCTCCCTCGCCACTAGGGGCAATAAAGTCCTAGACCACCGTTAATCTACCCTCAAGCAAGCATACAAGGCTCTCCCTGGTCCGCCATTGGGCAAATCAGATCAGGTACTCCTGCTTCCTGTTTACAAGCACACGCTCAAACAGGAATTACCCCTAACTCACTTCGTTGAGAAACGGTCTCCAGAATCAGAGACAGGGCTGCTTTGCTAGCGCTAATTGTAATGTTTCGGGACTCCACCAATAACATCGACGAGCTAACCACCTCCGTCACCGGCTTCATTAGGAAATGCATCGGTGTTGTCGTCCCCACAGTTAAGGTTCGCTAAACTAAAGGATAGGGGTACTGCAGACAACCCTGAGGCTACGGCTGAGGACAGGAACAAGTACAAGAAGTCCCGCTATGACCTCCGCAGAGTCATCAAACGACAAAAGGACAATATAGAAATAAGGTGGAATCATATAACACAGGCTCCGACGCCCACCGCATGTAGCAGGGGCTACAGTCCATTACGAATTAGAAAGGAAGAGCCAGCCATGATCTGCCCAAAGATGCCTCTACTAGACAAACAATTTATGCACGCTTTGACAATGTGCCAGGTGTGAGAGCTGCCACCAACCCAGAAGATTTGGGTCCGAGCAAGATCACCCATTGGTTATGGCACACATCAACTCCATCATCCCAGACCCACTCCAATTTGCATAACGGACCAACAGATCCATAGACGACGCAATCTCAATTGCACTCCACACTGCACTCACCCACCTAGATAAGAGGAATACCTATGTGAGAATGCTGTTCGTTGACTACATCTCAGCGTTCAACACCATGGTCCCCCTCCAAGCTCGTCAACAAGCTTAAGACGCTGGGACTGAACACCTCCTACTGCAACTGGATCCTCACTTCCTGATGGGCCAACCCTCAAGTGGTGAGGGTAGGCAACATCACCGCCGCCACGCTGACCCTCAACATGGGAGCCCCACAGGGGTGTGTGCTTAGTCGCCTCTTGTACTCCCTGTTCACCCATGACTGCGTGGCAACGCACGACTCAAACACCATCAAGTTTGCTGACGACAAGACGGTGATAGGCCTGATCACCAGCGACAATGACACAGCCTACAGGGAGATAGTGTGGGGCCGGAACAACAACCTCTCCCTCAACGTTAGTAAGACCGAGGATCGTGAACTACAACCACCATCCACATTGACAGGGCGGCAGTGGAGCGGGTCGAGAGCTTCAAGTTCCTCGGTGTCCAAATCACTAAGAACTTAAAATGGTCCACATGCACAGTCATGAAGAAGGCGCGACAGCACCTCTTCCCACTCAGGAGGTTGAGAACGTTTGGCATGGGCCTATCATACCAAATAGTGTCCCCCTCTACGTCACAATTGGATTCGATGAGTTCTAGCTTCTGTTGCTAGGGCTGTTGCTAGAACTTGCAACATTCTGATCAGATTACGTAATGAACCAAAGCGTCCGTTGCTATGCTAGTTGCTTGGCTCTATTTCACCTCGTAGCGGTGGCGAAGGAAAGAGGATGCGGGCAGTTCTAGTTCTATTTCACCGCATTAACGCTCACTCAGTCCGCGCAAATAAATTACCTCAGAATTGCTCTCCAAGGACGGTACTTTTGACGGTGACAACCTGCTGACTACCTGCTGCTTCAGAGGACCGAAAAGTTTGGAAAGAGAACACTTTGTCTTTATATAAGTACACATTGTTAAATAGGAATAAATAATTTAAGCTGTTTTTAGATTGACATTGCTAGCTACTTTACTTACATACAGACAGAGCCTGGACTCGAACCAGGATCTCTAGTGGCACAGCTAGCACTGCAATGCAGTTCCTTAGATCACTGCGTCGCTTGGGAGTACTATGAAGACACCACTGATCTCGACAAGAGGCGCAACATTCAGAGAATTTCACAATTCAGGGTAACGTTAAGCAATTAGATAACTGGACGGATTTAGCTATGTACAACCATTTTCCGTCTAACGTTAGCTAGTTGCTAGCTATACATATAGTTCAGTGGAGGCTGCTGAGGGGAGGAGGGCTCATGATAATGTCTGGAACGGAGTAAATGGAATGGTATCAAACACGTGGTTTCCATGTGGTTGATACCATTCCATTGACTCCATTCCAGACATTATTATGAGCCGTCCTCCCATCAGCAGCCTCCACCGATATAGTTTATTGTCTGTCATATTAAGGTGTCTAGCTAGAAGTTAAACCTGATCAATCAAATGGATAGGTGTAAGCAATTATGGTAATTCCAAATGCCCTTAACTAAGTGATGTGGACTTGAGTATTTAAACAACTATTCTCTTCAACTTGTTAGTCAATCATATCTACATTCGGGGAAAGGATGGCCAGCCACACAGGAGGGTGATTTTTTACTAAGGAGGTCATCTTGAGTGACTGAGGTCATGAACGCTGGAACAAGGTATAACGTACTTTCAGATCACTGAAACCCCACCTGATGTGGTGGAAGTTGTTGAACCAGATCAGAACACCTTTAGGCACGGACTGAGAAAAGGATGTGGAGGTTTTTGACCGGGTAAAAATGATTGTCCGCTGATCATTTATTTTCTGTCCCTCTAAGAGATGTATTTGTAATATGAACCATAATTGCATGTATTCCTGTCATCAATCAAGGTGAGACTGAACATGGACAAGGTGCAGGAGAAACAGAAGGAGAGCTACCGGAGCAGAATCAAGAAGGGGACGAAGTGCTACAACACACGGGCAAATTACTTAGTTTGGAAGAAGGACGAAAGGAAGGCGAGACCTGGGAAACCTCACTGCTCTTTCGCTCCTAGCTGGGGTCACCATCTGTTAAAGTGAATATAAAAAAATCTCAGATTTTGCACACAAAATAACCTGAAGCTAGATTTAGTTTCCCTAACACAGATATTTTTCTCTGTCTTCCTAGGGTTACCTCTGTGGAAGCAGCTGGATGGTCGACCACTGGAAGCACTGGCGCCCTACACTTCAGTGAAGCCCAATATACAAAGTATGTTAAGCTTTGGTTGACATTTGAGAAAGCAAGAAAAATGGTAGTTATGCTAAGCTTATAAAAATGTACATCTTCAATTTCTCTCCCCAAATTACTTTATGACCATCGACTGTCCGAGCCCACCTGAAGGTATACCGTCCACCAGTACCAGTGAGTTCGGATCAGTCTAATTCTCTGTGCTCTGAGTCGGAGGGGGACCAGCTTGAGGTAGGCTATACCTTCCAAAAGTGTTGAAAAGTACATATCTCCCATTTATAACACTGCACTAATCTATCAAATTTTCTCCCAGTAAAGTGTAACCTGTGTGTTTGCTTGTTTACGTCTCTGTCTACTACCCTGTTCCCTGTGGGTTCTGCCCAACACTCAGACGTGGATCCACCTGATGTCCTCCATTACCAACCACCCTGCAACTTTTCATTACATAATTTACAACTACTGTTGTTGTCATGTTGTCATTATCTGCTAAGAAAGTTATTGCGCTATCATACTGGGCACATAATATTTAAGATACACAGATTAACTAAAAACACTAGCACTGCAAACACTAATTTTCCCTCTTCGTTCCCCTTCTGAGACTGGCTGCCTGTTGAAAACAAGTGACAGGCAGAACCTCCCACCCACACAGCAACCACCACCTCTATATATTCCACACACCAGAATTCAGTATTTTATTCTATGATTGCCATGTGAGCGCACAAAATAAAAATAAAATAAAAAATAATAATTAACGACACAACTGTACCAAAAACTGTCAAAGTTTATGTATTCAAATCTTAAATATTGGCAGGTTGGTTTTCACAGCTGTTTCACAATGTCTTCATTATTGTAAGTTGTAAGGTATCCTTTGGTGGTATTTATTAGTTTCACATTCATTGTGGTATCCTAGGACCTACTATAGATACATATATATTCAACTACAAGGGTGTACTAATGAGCTATGAGATAAAAAAAAAATAATCATAATAGAGGACTAGTGAAATGATATTATTTCAGTGTAGATAAGGGAAGGGCAAGTTAAAATAAAAACATGACAGCCAGACAAGTCAGTGTATGAATCAAACGGATTTGCATATGAATGGAGTGGAAATTAGCTGACTTCGTGATCTGTAAGGTCATCCCACAGCTGATACAGCAACGCACGCTAATAGTTTATCGAATCCCATTGTGACGTAGAGGGGGACACTATTTGGCCGGAGGACATTATTTGGCATGACAGGCCCTCAAATCCTCAAAAGGTTCTACAGCTGTATCATTGAGAGCATCTTGACCGGCTGTGTCACTGCTTGGTATGGCAATAGCACTGCCGTCGATTGCATGGCGCTGCAGAGGGTGGTGCGGACAGCCCAGTACATCACTGGGGCCGAGCTCCCTGTCATCAAATCTGACACCAACAGGCTCCTGAACAGCTTATACCCCATGCCATAAGACTGCTAAATAGCTAACTAAATAGCTACAAGGACTATCTGAGTTGACCTTTCTATTTTATTTTTGGACTGCACACAGGGCCCTACACACAGGGCCCTACATACCACGCACACTGATACGCCAACACACACAAACACATCATTTGCTCTCACACACATAATATGCACACACATTTACACTGATTCTACACACACCCACTCACATACAATCATCATATATGCTGCTGCTACTCTGTTTATCATATATCCTGATGCCTAGTCACCTTACCCCTATACATATCGACCTCTATCGATCCAGTATACCCGCACACTCAGTTTTGCACAATTCCTGACATTTAATCTTAGTAAAGTTAGGATCACCACTTTATTTTAAGAATGTGAAATTATTTATTTCAGCTTTAATTTATTTAATCACATTCCCAGTGGGTCAGAAGTTTACATACACTCAATTACTATTTGGTAGCATTGCCTTTAAATTGTTTAACTTGGGTCAAACGTTTCAGGTAGCCTTCCACAAGGTTCCCACAAATATTTTGGCCCATTCCTCCTGACAGAGCTGGTGTAACTGAGTCAGGTTTGAAGGCCTCCTTGCCCGCTTTGTGATGGCCACTCCAATACCTTGACTGTTATCCTTAAGCCATTTTGCCACAACTTTGGAAGTATGCTTGGGGTCATTGTCCAATTGGAAGACCCAATTGCGTCCAAGATTTAATTTCCTGACTGATGCTTTGAGATGTTGCTTCAATATATCCACATCATTTTCCTTCCGCATGATGCCATCTATTTTGTGAAGTGCACCAGTCCTTCCAGCAGCAAAGCATCCCCACAACATGATGCTGCCATCCCCGTGCTTCACGGTTGGGATGGTGTTCTTCGGCTTGCAAGCCACACCCTATTTTTCCTCCAAACATAACAATGGTCTTTATGGCCAAACAGTTCTATTTTTGTTTCATCAGACCAAAGGACATTTCTCCAAAAAGTACAATCTTTGTCCCCATGTGCAGTTGTAAACCGTAGTCTGGCTTTTTTATGGTGGTTTTGGAGCAGTGGCTTCTTCCTTGCTTAGCGGCCTTTCAGATTATGCCGATATAGGACTCGTTTTACTGTGGATATAGATACTTTTGTACCTGTTTCCTCCAGCATCTTCACAAGGTCCTTTGCTGTTGTTCTGGGATTGATTTGCACTTTTCGCACCAAAGTACATTCATCTCTAGGAGACAGAACACGTCTCCTTCCTGAGCGGTATGACGGCTGCGTGGTCCCATGGTGTTTATACTTGCGTACTATTGTTTGTACAGATGAACGTGGTACCTTCAGGCGTTTGGAAATTTCTCCCAAGGATGAACCAGACTTGTGGAGGTCTACAATTTATTTTCTGAGGTCTTGGCTGATTTCTGATGATTTTCCCATGATGTCAAGCAAGGAGACACTGAGTTTGAAGGTAGGCCTTGAAATACATCCACAGGTACACCTCCAATTGACTCAAATTATGTCAATTAGCCTATCAGAAGCTTCTAAAGCCATGACAACGTTTTCTGGAATTTTCCAAGCTGTTTAAAGGCACAGTCAACTTAGTGTATGTACACTTCTGACCCACTGGAATTGTGATACAGTGAATTATAAGTGAAATAATCTGTAAACAATTGTTGGAAAAATTACTTGTGTCGTGCCCAAAGTAGATGTCCTAACCGACTTGCCAAAACTATAGTTTGTTAACAAGAAATGTGTGGAGTGGTTGAAAAATGAGTTTTAATGACTCCAACCTAAGTGTATGTAAACTTCCGACTTCAACTGTATTTGTGAGAGGTATTGACATGTCGCAGGAGTAAAATGAAAGCAATCAATCCAGCGAGATTTAAATGACAAGTGGATTCTGCAAATCGACAGATCTTCAGGTGGGTGGGGCATGCGCGTTGCTAGTAGTATTACTCAATCCCCTTTTCGCTCTCCCTGAGATTCATTTAACTGGGTTATAGAGGAGGCACAGAAAGGATGCACCAGACAAAGTTAAAAGTGAATTTGAATACTTCCCAGATTTGAGCTAAATATTCAGAGTTATAAAGCATAAAGGTCAATGTGAAATGAGATTTAAACACTGAAGCATTTTAGAACATGGTGTGGTGTAAACACATTCCTAGGTTCAGAAAATGTGCCATTGTCCTTCCATATTTCAGCTCATATCTGTACTCTCTACGCCATGATTAACTTAAGGCACATTTCAACAAACAAGCTCTCTTTTCAGTATCATGTAATTAAGACTTGGCCTATATAAAAGTCTTAACTCAATCATTGCAGTAGTTACAGTTAAGGGCAAGGCATCTACAAAGAAAACGGTAATGATGAAAATATCCTCTTTAACATCGCTGACAGGAGGACCATTATGAAGATCAAGAAAAAACATCAAGGGTTAACGAGAGTTTTATTTGAGAGTGAACTACTTCAAATGTTTTTTGCTAGTGCTTTCCTAAACGCATGCCCTGGAGTGTGCCCTCTGAGTGCAGTGCAGCACAGCCCTACCACAATGTTACAGACCTTCATGAAACTAAAGCCTGATGATATCATTGAGCTTGAGTGCCTGCATGCTCACAATAAGGACAGCATTCAGACAGAGACCCAAGTTTGAGCACTGATGACAAGTCCAGGTAGTAAAACTGGGTCGGTCTCTATTGAGCTTAAGGTACGTTTTAAAGCCCATCTACATCAGTTTAACGTAAAATGTTGCTGTGGTTGACGTTTTGGATCTGCGAAATATGCCATTTTGATTTTAATTTCTGAAACTGTGTCTTTACTACCTAGCCAGTAACAACACCACAGCTAGCATCTTAACGTTATTATGTTTCACTGTGCTAATCAATCTAAAAAGTGCTTGTATTTTCATTCTGAATAGCTTTTCTTGAAAACTCTGCCAGTTTTATATGGTAATGGAGTTCCATTTACCACTCAACTCTACATAATGCCTCATGGGCGTTATGTTAGCACGGATAATACGTAGAACATAACTTGTGCTAATCTGGTCGAGGACAATAGCAGAACAGGGTGCAGAGGAATCTTAAAAACACCCTGACCTTATTAAAAGAAAAAACAAAATGTTAAGCAGAGCCCACAGCTTATCATGGAGTTATTCGTTTGAACAAAGAGCTGTTTCAAGTGTATCTGAGCGCTCCAATAGTGGCAAATTTAAAATCAAATTACAGTAAAATGTTAATTAAACGCCAAATCTCAAATAGCCGCCTGTCCCTTTTAATAGCCAAGCAATGGCAAACATTTCACCAAATAAACGTGCTGTTTCAAATAAATGCCCCATTTAAATTAATTAACATGAATTACCATGAATTGTTTGTTACATTAAATAATTCAGTAATAATTATTCTGTCAAGGACATTGGCTCTATTTAGAAAAAATAAAATACACTAAGACAAAATAAATGTGACAGTGTGTAAATGATAACATATAAGTGCAGGAAATTAAGTAATTGCTGGAAGGGAATGCTGGAATTAAACAATTAACTATGCAAATGAGCAAAAGCTGTTTGCATTAAGGAAATAGAAGCCTGGCTTAAATACAAGCCTGTCTCTAAAAAGCCCCTGTTGTGTTCAGAGATTTAAGCACATAAAATTCCGGGATATTACTTTAAGTTTTACGGTATAATAAATAGGAACGGAAAAACCTTTAAGAGTGGATTATAAAAGCAAGACAGTGAGTCAGGTTCAAATGTAATAATATAATTGAATAAATCCCCCAATGTGAAGGAAGCAGGATAGTGTCTATTTATGCTAGTAGTTAGAGAATAGGTGAAACACAATTTCTACTTTTGCCCTTGAGACATGAAACAAGATGTACTGGAATAATCAACAGTCAACTCTCATCTTTAAGCGGCCTCTGTTTTTTGGTTCAACAGTCATAACCATAAACTCACGATTAAAAAAACAAATAGCATGAACAGCGAAAATACTCCTAACCTCCTAGTTGGGCTACATTTCAGCAGACAAAATTCAAGTAAATCTTACATTGCCGTTCGACAGACAAAATACTAAGCAAAATATGTAGGCATACAGTTCATTCTGAAAGTATTAAGACCCCTTGAGTTTTTACACATTTTCTCGTGTTACAGTTGTATTTTAAAATTGATTAAATAAATAGAAAAACCATCAACCAACACACAATACCCCATAATGACAAAGCGAAAACAGGTTTAGACATTCTTGCAAATTTATTAAATATAAAAAACAGAAATACCTTATTTATGTCAGTATTGACTCGAAATTGAGCTCAGGTGCATCCCGTTTCCATTGCTCATCCTTGAGACGTGTCTAAAACTTGACTGGTCCACCTGTGGTCAATTCCATTGAATGGACATGATTTGGAAAGGCACACACCTGTCTATATAAAGGTCCCACAGTTGACAGTGCATGTCAGAGCAAGAACCAAGTCATGAGGTCGAAGGAATAGTTCGTATAGCTCCAAGACAGGAAAGTGTCGAGGCACAGATCTGGGGAAGGGTACTAAAAAATGTCTGCAGCATTGAAGGTCCCCAAGAACACAGTGGCCTCCATCATTCTTAAATGGAAGAAGTTTGGAACCACAAAGACTCTTCCAAGAGAGACCTGAAAATAGCTGTGCAGTGACACTCCCCATCCAACCTGAAAGAGCTTGAGAGGATCTGCAGAGAAGAATTGGAGAAACTCCCTAAATACAGGTGTGCCAAGCTTGTAGCGCCATACCCAAGAAGACTCAAAGCTGTAATCGCTGCCAAAGGTGTTTTTACAAATGTACAAACATTTCTAAAAACCTGTTTTTGCTTTGTCATTATGAGGTAGTGTATAGATTGATGAGGGGAATAAAGTTTTAATCCATTTTAGAATAAGGCTGTAATAAAATGTGGAAAAAGTCAAGGGGTCTGAATACTTTCCGAA
Source organism: Hucho hucho (assembly GCA_003317085.1). NCBI lineage: Eukaryota > Metazoa > Chordata > Actinopteri > Salmoniformes > Salmonidae > Hucho > Hucho hucho. The sequence continues at coordinate 10,163 of QNTS01002791.1, read as the reverse complement.
TGCACTGTACTTAAAGTAGCTACAAATATGAACATTTCTTGAAAAAGAACGGTACTGAAAAACCACCCTGTGGCTATTTCCAAATACCCCGGTATACAGTATATACGGTATACCACCCAAGCTTAGAACGTTACCTATCCTGCTGTCCATGACATAGGTCTCGATGATAGCACTCTTCTTACAGATGTCATCAGCCATGGAGGAGCAGCTGACCTCTAAGTGTTTCACCTGCAAGCACAGTAGATAGACATATTAGATGCACCAGAACCACAGGAATACATACATACTGTATACAAAGCACCCGTCACAGCTAACAGCATGTACCATGTCCATCAATCATCTCTCACACAGAGCAGGCAGGCAGCCGGTGTAAGCAGATAATATGATCTCGGGAAAAACGTCCCCGGCAGCAAAACAGCCAGGCCAGGTCACAAAAACAGCAAAGCACGAAAATAAGCAACAGCAATAGGTTCCCGTTCAGTGCAGCTACAGACATATTCTGGTGCATTTCAAAGTGATTTAAAATCACCAGTAAAAGATGGTATCACAATTTAATTGGGAAATAAATCAATTCTAGTGGTCCAAAAATAAGGATTCATCACTGCCCGCAGACTCATAAATTGCAGAGAGGAACATTAACCTTATTCCACAACTTTCTTTCATGTCATCTCATTCCAAAATCATGGCCATTAATATGGAGTTGGTCCTCCCTTCACTGCTTTAACAGCCTCCACTCTTCCGGGAAGGCTTTCCACTAGATGTTGGAACATTGCTGCGGGGACTTTTAGCATCTAGCCACAAGAGCGTTAGTGAGGTCAGGCACTGATGCAGCACGATTAGGCCTGGCTCGCAGTCAGCGTTCCAATTCATCCCAAAGATGTTTGATGGGGTTGAGGTCAGGGCTTTGTGCAGGCCAGTCAAATTCTTACACACCAATCTCGACAAACCATTTCTGTATGGACCTCGCTTTGTGCAAGGGGGTTTTGTTAAGCTGAAACAGGAAAGAGTTGTCCCCAAACTGTTGTCAAAAAGTTGGAAGCAGAATCGTCTAGAATATCATTGTATGCTGTAGCGTTAAGATTTCCCTTCACTGAAACTAAGGAGTCCGAACCATGATAAACAGCCCCAGACCATTAATCCTCCTCCACAAACTGTACATTTGGCAATATGCATTCAGGAAGGTAGCATTTCCCTGGCATCACCAAACCTAGATTTGTCCGTCGGACTGCCAGATGGTGAAGTGTGATTCAACACTCCAGAGAACGCGTTTCAGCACTCTGCGGTCCCGTTCTGTGAGCTTGTGTGGCCTACCACTTCAGGTTGAGCCGTTGTTGCTCCTAGACGTTTCCACTTCACAATAACATCACTTATAGTTGACTGGGCATCTCTAGCAGAGCATAAATAGGATGAACTGACTTGTAGGAAAGATGGCATACCTATGACTGTGCCACATTGAAGTCACTGAGCTCTTCAGTAAGGCCATTTTACTGCCAATGTGTGTCTATGGAGATTGCATGGCTGTGTGCCCGATTTTATACCTGTCACGTGTGGCTGAATTAGCCAAAACCACTAATTTAAAAGGGATGTCCACATCATTTTGGCCATGTAGTGTGTATATATAGATAGTAGTATCGTATCTTATACAGACTATAGTAGAGTAATATAATAGTATATTATAAATAGGGGGAATCGAGGCCTGAATGCTGTTTGGCTTACAGCCATGGTTTATCAGACCGTATACAATGGGTATGACAAAACATGTATTTTTACTGCTCTAACTACGTTGGTAAACAGCTTATAATAGCAATAAAGCACTTCGGGGGTTTGTGATATATGGCCAATATACCACAGCTAAGGGCTGTGTCCAGGCACTCCGCTTGGCGTCGTGCCTAAGAACAGCCCTTAGCCATGGTATATTGGCCATATACCACACCTCCTCGAGCCTTACTGCTTATGTATACACTAGTATTATAACTAAGTATGAATAGCATAGAGATTCTACCTTCTCCTCCAACATCCACTTCTCCTGCTGCACCTCAGCAAGCCTTTGGAACAGCTCCCCAACCTCATCATCAGACAGGTCAGCAGGCCGCAGGGACTGGGGGCTGCCGCTGGCAGACTGAGGACACACAGGACCAGACAGCACTGTTACACCTGGGAGCTTGACAAGTCTAATGGAACAAGCTTATCTCTGCATTATACACACAGAACTGGAATACCTATTTGATCTGTTCAGTGGAAACAATTGGAGGATTCTAAATTGTATGGTTTTGAGATCTTTTTCTCCGTCTTTCCTTGTCCTCAACAATCCACATCCCTGGCAGAGAAACATTACAGGACATGTTTTTATTCAAAGGATTCTAATTATAGTATCCACAGTTTTTATAAAGCTATTAATAGCAGAGGAGCACATAAACATGAAATGCATGTGAGCTCCCTGTTGAGCTGCCTGTCATGACTGCGGTTGCTGAAAGTTCAGCCTCTCATTTCTGCCCCAGCGTGTACTGTTTGTACTCTGTGCAGTTACCAATGCAATGTAAGAAGTACTGTGTTGCTGCAGACAACATCATTGGTTCTCTTTGTGGTTCCTTACATCAAAACATTTCTCATTATTCAATGGGTCGATTATGCAGTTCCATAACTCTTTTCCACCTCACTCTTTACTGTCAAACATCTATCTCATCAATACTCTGCGTACCATTGCTTTCACGAACTACATTGTATGTGCCTTGGCCAGTTCTGTGGACCCGTGTGCAGACTTGGTTTCCTGTCTCTTGCTGACTAGTGTAGTGTACTTTGTTGGTGCTTTAATGACTGGTGTAGTCTACAGTACCTTGTTGGTGCTCTGTGCTGACTGGTGTAGTCTACAGTGCCTTGTTGGTGCTCTGTGCTGACTGGTGTAGTGTACAGTACCTTGTTGGTGCTCTGTGACGTGGCTCCCTCCTTCATGATCTCCCCGTAGCTGAAGGACGAGACACTGCTGCTGTCTCCCCTTTGCTGCTTAGGACTAGGAGAGCTGATCTCTGACCACACCAGCTCCTCCAGGCCTGGAAACACACACAAACACAGACACCCTCTCAATGGGGGAGTCTTACTGAGGAATTACAGCTGAAGTAATTATTCTAAGTGGTGAAAAAAGTAGTTACTGTTCAGTCATCAAACACCTTTTGACATTTTTTGACGTGGTAAATATTCCCTTTCAGGACATATCAAAGCAAGGGCACACTGCTGACCATTTCAACCCTCTTAAGTCTGGCTGGTTTTCATAAGCTGCATTACTGTCCTCCCAACTATAACTACAGAACATCGTCTACCACCAACATCCATTACGTGGCTTGGATAAGGAAACAAACACAGTAATTAAGTTAGGACCCAGTGCATTGTGCATAGAGGGAAGCCTCAGTCCGTAGGCACTTATGGATTTCCCATATAAAACTAATGGCTGCTGTGGGAAGAACTTATTGGCAGGCGTATATACAGTTGAAGTCGGAAGTTTACATACACTTAGGTTGGAGTCATTAAAATTCGTTTTTCAAGCACTCCACACATTTCTTGTTACAAACTATAGTTTTGGCAAGTCGGTTAGGACATCTACTTTGTGCATGACACAAGTAATCTTTCCAACAATTGTTTATAGACAGATTATTTCACTTATAATTCACTGTATCACAATTCCAGTGGGTCAGAAGTTTACATATACTAAGTTGACTGTGCCTTTAAACAGCTTGGAAAATTCCAGAAAATTATGTCATGGCTTTAGAAGCTTCTAATAGGCTAATTGACATTGAGTCAGTGGATGTATTTCAAGGCCTACCTTCAAACTCAGTGCCTCTTTGCTTAACATCATGGGAAAATCAAAAGATATCAGCCAAGACCTCAGAAGAAAAATTGTAGACCTACACAAGTCTGGTTCATCCTTGGGAGCAATTTCCAAACGCCTGAAGGTACCACGTTCATCTGTACAAACAATAGTACGCAAGTATAAACACCATGGGACCACACAGCCGTCATACCGCTCAGGAAGGAGACGCGTTCTGTCTCCTAGAGATTAACGTACTTAGGTGCGAAAAGTGCAAATCAATCCCAGAACAGCAGCAAAGGACCTTGTGAAGATGCTGGAGGGAACAGGTACAAAAGTATCTATATCCACAGTAAAATGAGTCCTATATCGGCATAACCTGAAAGGCCGCTCAGCAAGGAAGAAGCCACTGCTCCAAAACCAGACTACGGTTTGCAACTGCACATGGGGAAAAAGATCGTACTTTTTGGAGAAATGTCCTCTGGTCTGACGAAACAAAAATAGAACTGTTTGGCCATAATGACCATCATTATGTTTGGAGGAAAAAGGGGGAGGCTTGCAAGCTGAAGAACACCATCCCAACCGTGAAGCACAGGGGTGGCAGCATCATGTTGTGGGGGTGCTTTGCTGCAGGAGGGACTGGTGCACTTCACAAAATAGATGGCATCATGAGAAGGAAAATGATGTGGATGTATTGAAGCAACATCTCAAGACATCAGTCAGGAAGTTAAAGCTTGGTCGCAAACGGGTCTTCCAAATGGACAATGACCCCAAGCATACTTCCAAAGTTGTGGCAAAATGGCTTAAGGACAACAAAGTCAAGGTATTGGAGTGGCCATCACAACGCCCTGACCTCAATCCTATAGAACATTTGTGGGCAGAACTGAAAAGTGTGTGCGAGCAAGGAGGCCTACAAACCTGACTCAGTTACACCAGCTCTGTCAGGAGGAAATTCCCCCAACTTATTGTGGGAAGCTTGTGGAATGCTACCTGAAACGTTTGACCCAAGTTAAACAATTTAAAGGCAATGCTACCAAATACTAATTGAGCGTATGTAAACTTCTGACCCACTGGGAATGTGATGAAAGAAATAAAAGCTGAAATAAATCATTCTCTCTACTATTATTCTGACATTTCACATTCTTAAAATAAAGTGGGGATCCTAACTGACCTAAAACAGGGATTTTTTTTTAGGTTTAGGATTAAATGTCAGGAATTGTGAAAAACTGAGTTTAAATGTATTTGGCTAAGGTGTATGTAAACTTCCGACTTCAACTGTATGTAGGTATCTACTAACTTAAGAGCCTTCTGGACTGGTGTAGGGTACAGTACCTTTCTGGACAAAGATAACGCTCCCTACTTTAAAATGTCTGATTCTCAACTTCTGTAGAGAAACCATTAAACATTTAAGACCACCTAGTAAATTATACATGGGCCAAAAGAGGATTGCCCTGGCATCACCAACAACCTACGGAGAGGAAGTAAGAGTATGCATTGCTCTCTGGCACATTTTAAGAGGGGGCGCAACCTAAAATATTAAGATATCTTAATCTCGTTGACAGTGTGTTTGGGGTGAGGTGAGGGTGAAGGGGCTGTCCCCACAGGAGTAAAATGTGTTTAATATACCACACTTTACTGAGAAAAATACGTTTAATATACCACACTTTACTGAGAAAAATACAGGTACTGCAGTGGTTGTTTTTCTGTTATAATCTTTGGGTGCCATGTGTTCACTTGCTTTGTAAAAAAAAACAGCTACATCCAGGAGGTGACACCATGTTAACGGAGAGGGTGTGGCAAAAACCACTTGCCAGTTGGCAAGTAAATATTTCATCCTCACTAGCTCTACATATTAATATCACATTCAACTATCAGCTGCTCACCCACATATTTAGAAACACAAGTGGCTCTAGATGCTAAGGGCCAATAACACCATTGGTTCCAAGCCATTACCGTTCCCAAACATATTTTACTTCTTCAATGTCTCGAACAATTCACACGCTCAGTTATAGATGCTGTATGATATTGGTGTACAAAGCACCTCTTTACCTCATTATTCCCTGCCTGTAACAAACCACACTGCGGACATCGAGGTTGTCATCTCTGCAGACTCACTTCCCTGCGCTAAATGTTTCATGTCTGTGATGATGTAACACACGCTGCATCACAGTTCAGAGCATGAGAGGATGTCCTTCAAACCCAGTCAACCCCCCCCAAACACCAACACATATATATCACATAGAACATGTAGCTACAGTGCCTTCAGAAAGTATTCCCACCCCTTGACTTAATATACATTATTGTGTTATGGCCCAAATTCAAAATGGATTAGATGTATCTTTTATGTCACCCATTTACACACAATACCCCATAATGACAACGTGAAAATGTGTTTTTAGAAATGTTTCAAATGTCAAATTTATTGAAATCGGAAAATATCGCATTTATATAATTATTCACAAGCCTGAGTCAATACATTGTAGCAGCAATATTTCTGGGAAACTCTTTAACCAATATGAGTCTAAACCCCGTCCAAGCCAGGGGCACTGAATAACATATTCACTACATAAAACAGATAGTCCCCCCAAAAAAATCTAAAGGAAGTTTATTCTGAAGTGTCTGTCCTATATCTAAGAGATAAATATATGGAAACATTTGTTATATACAGTTCCAGTCAAAGTTTGGTCACACCTACTCATTTCACAGGTTTTTATTTTTACTATTTTCTACATTGTAGAATGATAGCGAAGACATCAAAACTATGAAAGAACATAAATGGAATCATGTAGCAACCAAAAAAAGTGTTAAAATGTGAAATGTATTTTAAATTGTTTAGATTTTTCAAAGTAGCCACCCTTTGCCTTGATGACAGCTTTGCACACTCTAGGCATTCTCTCAACCAGCTTCATGAGGTAATCGCCTGGAATGCATTTCAATTAACAGGTCTGCCTTGTTAAAAGTTAATTTGTTGAATTTCATTCCTTCTTAACTACTTAGGGAGAAACGGGGCGCTAGCATGCCGTTCCCAACACTACCCGGTGAAATGTAAGGCGCCAAATTCAAAATCCAAAAGTTGAATTATTAAACATTCATCAATATACAAGTGTTGCATAGTCATCAAAAGCTCTGATTCTTGGAAATATCACAGCATTGTCAGATTTCAAAAAGGCTTTACGGCGAAAGCGCAACATTTGATTGTTTGAGGATAGCACCTCTAACATTTATGCATTGGCATAAATTCATAACCAGCGCGGGTCAACGAAACCCATATAAGACCTAAAATAAATCACTTACCTTTCGAAGAACTTCTGCTGAGGGCATCCCAAGTGTCCAACGAAGACATCCAATGGTTCTTTTGTTAGAAAAAGTCATTTATTATATCCATAAATCTCAGTTTGGTTGGCGTGTTATGTTCAGAAAATCCACCGTCGAGTCGCCCATTGAACCGTGAAGAGAACGCGTTCAAATTATACCTATCAACTTTGTCCAAACAAATCAAACATCATTTTTAATGTATCCTTAGGTATCCTTTTATGTATATTTACTATAATATTTCAACCAGATTATAGCCTGAACGATAGGAAAGGAAAAAACCACAGAGCGCGCGAGACCGTGAACGCGCATGTCATTCTATAGAGTTCCGGGGTCCACGTCTAAATTCTTCTATTGGCTTCTAATTCAACCTAAGGTCATGAAACCCTGTCTAATGACTGTTGACATCCAGTGGAAGCCATAGGTACTGCAGTCTGTGTCCTAGATAACGTTGAATACAATAGGCAGCCAGGCGAAAAAAGTCATCTACAAAAGAAACTGCAAATCCGAAAGGATTTTCCTCAGGTTTTCGCCTACTATATCAGTTCTGTTATACTTACAGACATTATTTTAATGGTTTTAGAAACTTCAGAGTGTTTCCTATCCAATAGTACTAATTATGTGAATATCCTACTTTCTGGGCCTGAGTGGCAGGTATTTTACTTTCGGCACGCCAGACTCTCCAAAACCGACACCTCAGCTGATGATGCCTAAAGAATTAATGAGTTTGAGCCAATCAGTTGTGTTGTGACAAGCTAGGGTTGGTATACAGAAAATAGCCCTATTTGGTAAAAGACCAAGTCCATATTATGGCAAGAACAGCTCAAATTAGGAAAGAGAAACGACAGTCCATCATTACTTTAAGACGTGAAGGTCAGTCAATCCGGAAAATTTCAAGAACTTTCCCAGTTTCTTCAAGTGCAGTCGCAAAAATGATCAAGCGCTATGATGAAATTGGCTCTCATGAGGACCGCCACAGGAAAGGAAGACCTCTGCTGCAGAGGATAAGTTCATTAGAGTTACCAGCCTCAGAAATTGCAGCCCAAATAAATGCTTCACAGAGTTCAAGTAACAGACACATCTCAACATCAACTGTTCAGAAGAGACTGTGTGAATCAGGCTGCGTAAGGGCTATTTGACCAAGAAGGAGAGTGATGGAGTGCTGCATCAGATGACCTGGCCTCCACAATCACATGACCTCAACCCAATTGAAATGGTTTGGGATGACTTGGGCCGCAGACAACAAGTGCTTAACATGTGGGAACTCCTTCAAAGCTGTTGGAAAAGTATTCCAGGTGATGCTGGTTGAGAGAATGCCAAGAGTGCGGTCCTCAAAGCAAAGGGTGGCTACTTTGAAGAATCTCAAAAATAAAATATATTTTGCTTTGTTTAACTTCTTAAGGAGCAGCAAGGTGCGCTGGGGCGCTAGCACCCCACTCCTGACACTACCAGGTGAAATGCAAGGCGCCAAATTCAAAATCCAAAAGTTGAATTATTAAACATGCATCAATATACAAGTGTTTCATAGTCATCAAAAGCTCTGCTTCTTGGCAATATCACAGCGTTGTCAGATTTCAAAAAGGCTTTACGGCGAAAGCACCACATTTGATTGTTTGAGGGTAGCACCTAACATATTTTTGCCATTACCATAATTTCATAAGCCTCCACGGTTCACAGAAAACACATTTCACAGCGAAAACAAATCAATTACCTTTTGAAGAACTTCTGCTGAGGGCTTCCAAAGTGTCCAACAAAGACAATCCATGGTTCTTTTGTTAGAAAAAGTAATGTATCATATCCATAAATCTCAGTTTGGTTGGCGCGTTATAATCAGAAAAAACAGCGTTGACTCCTCCATTGAAACATGAAGAGAACTCGTTCAACTTATACCTATAAACTTGTCCAAGAACAATCAAACATCATTGTAAATGTATCCTTAGGAACACTTTTATGTAGAAATAGCATAATATTTCAATCGGAATATAAACTGGGCGATAAGAAAGGAAAAAACAAAAGAACGTGCCTGCCGGGAGCGCGCATCTACTTGTAAAGGACATCTGTGGGGGCACTTCCTTATTCCTCTTCTTCTCTGCTCTAAAAGCATCTAAAATGAATCAGAACACTTTCTCGAGACTGTTGACATCCAGAGGAAGCGATAGGTACTGCATTCATATGCCCTTATAAGGGCATTTTCATAAGGGAGGGGTTCCAAATGAGGCAATGTATCAAAACCACTTTTTCCAGGAGAGAAATTCCTCGGGGTTTCGCCTGTCATATCCGTTCTGTTTTACTCACAGACAAAATGTTAACACTTTTAGAAAATTCAGTGTTTCCTATCCAACGGTACTAAATATGTGCATATCCTATTTTCTGGGCCTGAATGGGAGGCATTTTACTTTTTTGATGTCTTCACTATTATTCTACAATGTAGAACATAGTAAAAATAAAGAAAAACCCTTGAATGAGTAGGTGTGTCCAAAAAATGTTATGGTTGTGTGTGTGTGTGTGTGTGTGTGTATATACAGTGAGGGGAAAAAAGTATTTGATCCCCTGCTGATTTTGTACGTTTGCCCACTGACAAAGAAATGATCAGTCTATAATTTTAATGGTAGGTTTATTTGAACAGTCAGAGACAGAATAACAACAAAAAAATCCAGAAAAACACATGTGAAAAATGTTATAAATTGATTTGCATTTTAATGAGGGAAATAAAGTATTTGACCCACTCTCAATCAGAAAGATTTCTGGCTCCCAGGTGTCTTTTATACAGGTAACGAGAGAGATTAGGAGCACACTCTTAGAGGGAGTGCTCCTAATCTCAGCTTGTTACCTGTATAAAAGACAGCTGTCCACAGAAGCAATCAATCAATCAGATTCCAAACTCTCCATCATGGCCAAGACCAAAGAGCTCTCCAAGGATGTCAGGGACAAGATTGTAGACCTACACAAGGCTGGAATGGGCTACAAGACCATCGCCAAGCAGCTTGGTGAGAAGGTGACAACAGTTGGTGCGATTATTCGCAAATGGAAGAAACACAAAAGAACTGTCAAT
>QNTS01002790.1:157133-172726 GCA_003317085.1 Hucho hucho | reverse complement strand
TGGTCTTTATTTTATTCATATGAAGAGAGAGTGCCCCCTGTTGGTGCATCAACAACACTAGCACCATGTATTTAACAGGTGTATCATTGTGTTATTATTTGATACCTCATTAGAATTGTTCCTCATGTATCCCCTTGTCATGGTCTACTGGTCATACCATACGTGTGTCTGTGTGTTTGTGCACATCCTTCCTTTCTCTACCAGATGGTTTTTGTACAGCTATTCTCATTAGTTTAACCATAGTGAGTCTCTAGCACAGTAATACACTGCAGAGTCCTCTGGCTTCAACAGGCTCATGTGCAGATAGAAATTAGTGCTGTCCTTCGGTGCAGTGAATCGGCCCTGTACTACCGGGGCGTTGCTCTTGTAAGTGTCAGAATGATAATAAATGATCCATTCAAGTCCTTTTCCAGGTGCTTGGCGGATCCAGTGCATTCTAGTACTGCTTAGAGTAAATCCACTACATGCACATGTGAGTTTGAGGGATCCCCCAGGTGTCCCCTGGACTGACTGTTCAGCCTGTGTGAGTACGACCTGACAGTGTACACCTGAGGAGGGAGAGGAATGACAGGTCAGATCAATCAAGGAGTCACATCAGTATCAAAGCAAAACAGGTTATACTAATCAGACTACAGTCAGGAACTCACAGGAGGCAGCTGCCAGCAGCAACAGCAGTAGGGATGCAGGGAACATGGTTTGTGTTGAAGCTGAACTGGTGGGAGCTGCCTCTCTCTACTCTCCAGGACTCAGAGAGACGTACTAGGACTCTCAGATACAGAAGTTTTTATATAAGGGGGAGGTAGAGGGAGAGAATGGAAGAGAGGGGCTAGGTGAAATTTGCATAAAGAGAGGACATATCAAATATATGGGAATATCAGTAGGGAAAAAAATATGTAATAACTGTGCAAGCTATAAATACTCTAATGTTTTGTCCATGTAAAAAGCCAGACTTATACTGGAGGGTAATGTTACAGTGATGCTCATTGTGATACAATGAACATTACACTCTGTTAATATTTTTTGTATCATAACTCATTAGCGTCAATTGTGCCCACTCTTTAAATTGTTGCATATATTTGTATATTTTCTATCTTTTTGATAGTACTGAGCTTAGACCTTGTTCAGTATTGGCCACCTTTATCATGTGAATAACTAAAACATTATAGTAATGGATCATGAATGAGTTTATTGAATGTTTGATAGACATCAACTAGAATAGCATGAAGTCATATCAGGAGTATAATAGGCAAACAACTGAGATATACATTTCCAGCACCGCCAGTGATGGGCTTCTATTCGTTTACAAATTTGATGTGGAGAAGCATCTCTATTCTATTTCATTGAATGAGTCCCTATTATAGGTTACAATGAATCCCTGGAGGATGTGTTTTTGTACAGCTCTGGTCATGGTTTGTATCACTGTGTCTCACGAACACAGTAATAAACAGCTGTGTCTTCAGTCTGGAAGTTGTTCCCTTGTAGAAACACTGTACTGCTGGAGCTGTCATATCTAGAAGTGATCTTGCTCTTCAGTGAATCTACAGTGGAAGTACTACTAGTGCATGTATAACCAACATGCTCCAGAGCTTAGCCTTCAGCTTGTCGTATCCAGTGAGGACAGTAAGAAGATATAGAAAACCCAGAGAATTTGCAGGAGATGCTGAAAGACTCTCATGGTTTTATAACCACTGGACCGGAATGGATGAGTTCAATACCACAGTAGTCACCTGTAATGAGGAACACACATCAATTCACAGCATTGTCAGTTTTAGAAAAGATAGTTCCAGAGTTGTAATAAAGTACAGTATATGTTTATAAGGGAGAGGGAAAAAGAGGGTTAAGACAACATTTTCATAAAGAAAACAGTCAGGTATCAAACGACTGGGAATATCAATGCAAGAGGAAATCCAAGATGGCGTAGCTTTCCATCTACGGACTGAATATACTTTCCTGCAACCCGCCTCACCCAATGTGGTACGGATCTGCTATATTTATACTTTAGAATCGGAACCCCCATCAGAAGCTAGCCAGCTAACTAGCTACTAGCTAGTAGTCAGTTAGCCACTGCTAGTGGTCTTCACCGTTAACTCAGACACAGCCAGCTTCAGCTCGGTCAATACCTGCCAGTCTGCACAGCGCATATCGGACTGCTTTTTCTCTACATCACCGGATTCCTGCCGCAAGCCCTGGTCCATTACACCGGATCATCGCAGCAAACAAGCTGCATTCGAGTGGCTACTGCTGGCTAACGCCCCTGTCCAGAAGCAAGCACCAGTTAGCCTTGAGCTAGCCTCGAACTAGACCCATCTCCCGGCTAGCCGAAGAGGTCTACCAGCTAATTCTTGGGATACAATACCTCTTTTGCCAATTGACCTGGACTCTTTATTTCCAACACGGAGCCCCGCCGACCCATCACGACCGGTCTGCCGACGTATTCTTCCGAGGTGGTTTCAACAGGCATTTCCTTTGCGACGTCGCCGATGGCCCACCTGCTAGCCCCGGCCCGCTAGCTGTCTGAATCGCTGTGTCTCCAGCTCGCCTAGCATAGTAGCGACTACTGAACGGCTCCCTGACTCACTTATTGCTGCTCATTGGACCCTATGATCACTCGGCTACACATGCCTCTCCCTAATGTCAATATGCCTTGTCTATTGCTGTGTTCGTTAGATATTATTGTCTTATTTCACTGTAGAGCCGCCAGCCCTGCCCAGCATGCCTTAGATAGCCCTTTTGTCCAACCCCCCACACATGCGGTGACCTCACTTGGCTTAACTGGTGCCTCTTGATACAAAACCTCTCTCATCGTCGCTCAATGCTTAGCTTTATCTCCACTGTACTTATATCCTACCATGCCCTTGTCTGTACATTATGCCTTGAATCTATTCTTTCACGCCCAGAAATCTGCTCCTATTACTCTCTGTTCTGAATGGACTAGACAACCAGTTCTTACAGCCTTTAGCCGTACCCTTATCCTACTCCTCCTCTGTTCCTCTGGTGATGTAGAGGTTAACCCAGGCCCTGCAGCCACCAGCACCACTCCTATTCCCCAGGCGCTCTCATTTGTTGACTTCTGTAACCGTAAAAGCCTTGGTTTCATGCATGTTAACTTCTTTGGGAGCAGCGCACGAAGTGACGGTTTTGGAGAGCCTGGCGCGCCCAAAGTAAAATGGCCCAGAAAATAGGATATGCACATATTTAGTACCATTGGATAGGAAATACTCTGTAGGTTCTAAAAGTGTTAACATTTTGTCTGTGAGTATAACAGAACGGATATGGCAGGCAAAAACCAGAGGAGTTTGTGTCCAGGAAAAGGTGGTTTTGACACATTGCCTCATTTGGAACCCCTGCCTTATGAAAATGCCCATATAAGGGCATATGAATGCAGTACTTATTGCTTCCTCTGGATGTCAAAAGTCTCGAGAAAGTGTTTTGATTCTTCTTAGCTGCTTTTAGATTGTAGAAGAAGACGAATAAGGAAGTGGCCACACAGATGTCAATAGAAGAAAATGCGCGCTCCCGGCTGGCGCGCTCTGTGGTTTTTTCCTTTCTTATCGCCCAGTTTATATTCCGCTTGAAATATTATACAACATATACATAAAAGTGTTCCTAAGGATACATTTACAATTATGTTTGATTGTTCTTGGACAAGTTTATAGGTATAAGTTGAACGAGTTCTCTTCACGTTTCATTGGAGGAGTCGACGCTGTATTTTCTCATTATAACGCGCCACCCAAATGGAGATTTATGGATATAATACATTACTTTTTCTAACAAAAGAACCATGGATTGTCTTCGTTGGACACTTGGGAAGCCCTCAGCAGAAGTTCTTCAAAAGGTAATTGATTTGTTTTCGCTGTGAAATGTGTTATGTGTGAACCGTGAAGGCTTATGAATTTATGGTAATGGGAAACATTTGTGGGGTGCTATCCTCAAACAATCAAATGTGGTTCTTTCGCCGTAAAGCCTTTTTGAAATCTGACAACGCTGTGATATTGCCAAGAAGCAGAGCTTTTGATGACTATGCAACACTTGTAATATGATGCATGCGCCCCACCGCTCCCTAAGAAGTTAACATCAGAAGCCTCCCCTCAGCCCCCAGCTGTGCCCTGGACACCATATGTGAATTGATTTCCCCCCATCTATCTTCAGAGTTCGGACTGTTAGGTGACCTAAACTGGGATATGCTTAACTTCTTAGGGATGAGCACACGAGGTGACTGTTTTGGAGAGCCTGGCGTGCCCAAAGTAAAATGCCTCCCATTCAGGCCCAGAAAATAGGATATGCACATATTTGGTACCATTGGATAGGAAACACTCTGAATTTTGTAAAACAGAACGGATATGGCAGGCGAAACCCCGAGGAATTTCTGTCCTGGAAAAAGTGGTTTTCACAGAGTGCCTCATTTGGAACCCCTCCCTCATGAAAATGCCCTTATAAGGGCATATGAATGCAGTACCGTTCGCTTCCTCTGGATGTCAACAGTCTCGAGAAAGTGTTTTGATTCTGTTCAGATTAATTAGAGCAGAGAAGAAGAGGAAATCAGGAAGTGTCTCTTTGGAAGTCTATAGGAGTGGACGCGCGCTCTCGCCAAGCGCGCACTGTGTTTTTTTCCGTCTTTAGAGCTCAGTTTATATTCCGGTTGATTTATTATAGTAAATATACGTAAAAGTGTTCCTAAGGATACATTTAAAACTATGTTTGATTGTTCTTGGACAAGTTTATAGGTATAAGATGAACGAGTTCTCGTCACGTTTCAATGGAGTAGTGGACGCTGTAGTTTCTGATTATAACGCNTTCTTCAACAGGTAATTGATTTGTTTTCGCTGTGAAATGTGTTTTCTGTGAACCGTGGAGGCTTATGAAATTATGGTAATGGCAAAAATATGTTAGGTGCTACCCTCAAACAATCAAATGTTGTGCTTTCGCCGTAAAGCCTTTTTGAAATCTGACAACGCTGTGATATTGCCAAGAAACAGAGCTTTTGATGAGTATGGAACACTTGTATATTGGTGGATGTTTAATAATTCAACTTTTGGATTTTGAATTTGGCGCCTCACATTTCCCCGGGTAGTGTCGGGAGTGGGGCGCTAGCGCCCCAGTAATCCCCAAGAGGCTACATGTCCCCACAAACCGCGGACCATCTTCCGGCAGGGCAGGCGGAGGGGCAGGTTTCAGGTCGAGAGCCAGACCCCGTGCAGTGCTTTTTGCCGCCTCACGGCCCGTTGTATGTGCATATGGGCGGCGCCCCAGGTCTCCTCTGGCTTATACCCCAGTACGTACTGGAAAAGAGAGAGATTAGTGGAGGAGTGGCGGAGTGAGTTTTGGGCCATCTCTGCCCAGGGGATGAACGCCGGTCCTGGCAATAGGACCGCAGAAACCTACCCACATCCTGGTTTACTCACTCCACCTGCCCATTACTCTCGGGGTGAAAACCTGAAGTGAGGCTGACCGAGACCCCCAGACGTTCCATGAACGCTCTCCAGATTCTGGACGTGAATTGGGGACCCCGATCAGAATCTACGTCCTCAGGCACCCCGTAATGCCGGAAGACGTGTGTGAACAGGGCCTCCGCAGTCTGTAAGGCCGTAGGGAGACCGGGCAAAGGGAGGAGACGGCAGGACTTAGAAAACCGATCCACAACGACCAGGATCGTGGTGTTGCCCTATGAGGGAGGAAGATCCGTCAGGAAGTCCACCGACAGGTGCGACCACAGCCGTTGTGAAACAGGTAGGGGTTCTATTTTCCCTCTGGGCAGGTGCATGGGAGCCTTGCACTGGGAGCACACCGAGCAAAAGGAAACATAAACCCTCACGTCCTTGGACAAGGTGGGCCACCAGTACTTCCCACTAAGGCAACGCACCGTCCGACCGATGCCAGGATGACCAGAGGAGGGTGACATATGGGCCCAATAGATCAAACGGTCGCAGACATCAAACGCAACGTACAGGCACCCAGCTGGACACTGGTGTGGAGTGGGCTCTGTGCGTAACGCCTGCTCGATGTCCGCGTCCAGCTCCCACACAACCGGTGCCACCAGGCAAGAGGCCGGAAGTATGGGAGTGGGATCCATGGACCATACATCCGGGACAGTGCATCTGCCTTAGCGTTCTGGGAACCTGGTCTGTAGGATAGAGTGAAAACAAAACGGGTAAAAAACATAGCCCACCTTGCCTGGCGAGGGTTCAGTCTCCTCGCCGCCCAGATGTACTCCAGATTGCGGTGGTCAGTCCAGATGAGAAAAGGATGTTTAGTCCCCTCAAGCCAATGTCTCCACGCCTTCAGAGCCTTGACAACTGCCAACAGCTCCCGGTCCCCACATCATAGTTTTGCTCCGCCGGGCTGAGCTTCTTCGAAAAAAAAGCACAGGGGCGGAGCTTTGGTGGCATCCCCGAGGGCTGAGAGAGCACGGCTCCTATCCCAGCCTTGGACGCTATGAACGCCAAAGCGGGATCCGGATTAGCCAGCACGGGAGCCGAGGTAAACAGAGCCTTCAGGTAACCAAAAGCCTTGTCCGCCCCAGCCGACCATTGCAGCCGCACCGGTCCCCCCTTCAGCAGTGAGGTAATGGGAGCTGCTACGTGACCAAAACCCTGGATTAACCTCCGGTAGTAGGTGTCAAACCCTAGAAACCGCTGCACTTCCTTTACTGTGGTGGGAGTCGGACAATTATGCACGGCTGAAATGTGGTCACCCTCCATCTCCACCCCTGACGTGGAAATGCGGTACCCTAGGAAGGAGACGGACTGTTGGAAGAACAGACATTTCTCAGCCTTGACGTACAGGTCAATGTCCAACAGTCGACCAATTACCCTGTGCACCAGGGACACATGCCTGGCGTGTGTAGCGGAGTATATCAAAATGTCGTCGATATACACCACTACACCCTGCCCGTGCAGGTCCCGGAAAATCTTGTTTACAAAGGCCTGGAAGACTGATGGAGCATTCATCAACCAGTATGGCATGACGAGGTACTCATAGTGCCCTGAGGTGGTACTAAATGCCGTCTTCCACTTGTCCCCCTCCCGGATACGCACCAGGTTGTAAGCGCTCCTGAGATCCAATTTCGTGAAGAAGTGCGCCCGGTGCATTGACTCGATCTCACTGGCGATGAGAGGCAGCGTGTAGCTGTACCTCACAGTGATCTGATTGATACCTCGATAGTCAATACACGGGCGCAGACCCCCATCCTTCTTCTTCACAAAGAAGAAACTCGAGGAGGCAGGTGAAGTCCGGGTAGCCATTTGACTAGATGTTCAGGAGTCTTATGGCTTGGGGGTAGAAGCTGTTTAGAAGCCTCTTGGACCTAGACTTGCTCCGGGTATCGCTTGCCACGCGGTAGCAGAGAGAACAGACTATGACTAGGGTAGCTGGAGTCCTTGACAATTTTTAGGGCCTTCCTCTGACACCACCTGGTATAGAGGTCTTGAATGGCAGGAAGCTTGGGCCCAGTGATGTACTGGGATGTTCGCACTACCCTCTGTATTACCTTGCGGTCAGAGGCCGAGCAGTTGCCATACAAGGCAGTGATGCAACCAGTCAGGATGCTCTCGATGGTGCAGCTGTAGAACCTTTTGAGGATCTGAGGGCCCATTCCAAATCTTTTCAGTCTCCTGAGGGGGAATAGGTTTTGTCGTGCCCGCTTCACGACTGTCTTGGTGTGCTTTGACACATTAGTTTGTTGGTGATGTGGACACCAAGGAACTTGAAGCTCTCAACCTGCTCCACTGCAGCCCCGTCGATGAGAATGGGGGCGTGCTCAGTCCTCTATTTCCTGTAGTCCACAATCATCTCCTTTGTCTTGATCACGTTGAGGGAGAGGTTGTTGTCCTGGCACCACATGGCCAGGTCTCTGACCTCTTCCCTATAGGCTGTCTTGTTGTTGTCAGGGATCAAGCCTACCACTGTTGTGTCATCGGCAAATTTAATGATTGTGTTGGAGTCGTGCCTGGCCGTGCAGTCATGTGTGAACTGGGAGTACAGGAGAGGGCTGAGCACGCACCCCTGAGGAGCCCCTGTGTTGAGGATCAGTATGGCGGATGTGTTGTTACCTTCCCTTACCACCTGGGGGGCGGCCCGTCAGGAAGTCCAGGATCCAGTTGCAGAGGGAGGTGTTTAGTCCCAGGTTCCTTAGCTTATTGATAAGCTTTGAGGGCACTAAGGTGTTGAGCTGTAGTCAATGAATAGCATTCTCACATAGGTGTTCCTTTTGTCCAGGTGGGAAATAGCAGTGGGGAGTGCAATAGAGACTGCATCATCTGTGGATCTGTTGGGGCTGTATGCAAATTGTAGTGGGTCTAGGGTTTCTGGCATGATGGTGTTGATGTGAGCCATGACCAGCCTTTCAAAGCACTTCATGGCTACAGACGTGAGTGCTACGGGTCTATAGTCATATAGGCAGGTTACTTTAGTGTTCCAGAACATCCACAATCCGTAAGGCGCAAATAGCTAAATGAGAGAGCAGCAGTGTGATTCACATCAATGCGCTATGTAGATAGCAATAATAAGTGATGAACATATCGCAGTAGACTATACCATGGCTGTCATCCTTACCTCCGAGTGTTTATTGAAGTTGGATAATCTTTGGATGTCGACAGCAGTCGCACCATTGGAAGACATAGGTTGTACTGTAGCCTACAAAAGCCTATTCCTGCTCTTTTCCCGTGATCCATCAAACCCATTTGGTGTGTCATCATTGTGGTCTCTGATTTGTGGTCAGACTCGCTCAGGTGGAACAAACTTAAATTTGCACCTTTTTTCAATGCTGATTTGAATGTCATTGAGAAAACAGAAAAGTGTCAAATATTTTTTTGGGCCAACATCCTCTCTGAATTTAAAAGTAATCCTCAAAGTAATCATCTAGTTCTCAAAAGTATATGTAATCTGATTACAATATTTTTCCTGGTAACGTAATGGATTACAGTTACTGTTTTATTGTAATCCATTACATGTTACAGATTACATGTAATCTGTTACTCCACAACCCTGGTATTGGTCTTGATTTTATTACTCTAAAATGTAGACTCAGATTGCCCCCTTTTGATAGGTGTATAGATCTCCAACTGTTTAAAGGGTGTGTTGGTTTTTGTACAGGTCTGATGCTGTTTTGTATCACTGTGAGTCTCGGGCACAGTAATAAACCGCTGTGTCTTCAGTCTGGAAGTTCTTCACTTGTAGAAACTCTGTATTGCTGGAGGTGTCCAACGTGAAGCTGATTTTGCTCTTTAGTAAGTCTATGGTTTCAGTGCCCCCACTACTGCATTTGTATCCCATCCATTACAATGCTTTTCCTTCAGGCTGTCGAATCCAGTGAATACAGTAGCTTGTTATGGAGGTCCTACAGGAGAGGGTGAGTGACACTCCTGGCTTAACNAAATTCATTAGACCTTCCTCTATTGATTTCACATGACTGGGATTAAAGATCTGCATCTGTTGGTGACAGAAACCTTTAAAAAAAAGGTAGAGGCTTGGATCAGATAACCAGTCAGTATCTGGTGTGACGACAATTTGCCTCGTGCAGTGCGACACATCTCATTCGCATAGTTGATCAGGCTGTTGATTGTGGCCTGTGGAATGTTGTCCCACTCCTCTTCAATGGCTGTGCAAAGTTGCTGGATATGTGTGGAACTGGAACACGCTGTCGTACAAGCCGATCCAGAGCATCCCAACTTGCTCAATGGGTGACATGTCTGGTGAGTATGCAGACCATGGAAGAACTGGGACATTTTTAGCTTCCAGGAATTGTGTAGAGATTCTTGCGACATGGGGCTGTGCATTATTATGAAACATGGGGTGATGGTGGCCAATGAATGGCACGACAATGGGCCTCAGGATCTCATCACGGTATCTTTGTGCATTCAAATTACCATGGACAAAATGCAATTGTATTCGTTGTCCGTAGGTTATACATGCCCATACCATAACCCCACCGCCACCATGGGGAACTCTGTTCACAACGTTGACATCAACAAACCGCTTGCCCACACAACGCCATACATGTGGTCTGCGGTTGTGAGGCCAGTTGGTCGTACTGCCAAATTCTCTAAAACAACATTGGAGGTGGCTTATGGTATAGAAATGAACATAACGTTCTCTGGCAACAGCTCTGGTGGACATTCCTGCAGTCATGCTCCCTCAACATCTGTGGCTATCAGGTATGAAGGGAAGACCCAGATGCAGACCACGTCAAATAAACAATAGTTTAATGTTCCAACAGGGGCAGGCAATAGACAGGTCAAGGCAGGCAGAAAACCAGAGGAGGGCAACGATACCGGACGGCAGGCAGGCTCAGGGTCAGGGTAAGCTAGAGATCGGTAATCCAGAGGGGGGCAAAGGTACCGGTCGGCAGGCAGGCTTAGGGTCAGGGACAGGCAGAGTGGTCAGGCAGGCGGGTTCATTGTTACAGATACAATGAGTTTTTCACTCTATCATAACCCAGGAGTGTCAATAGTTATGGTTAGGAAAAGGGTAAGGGTTCACTAAGGGTTCACTTCTAATCTGTTACAAAAGTAACTTCCATTTGTAGCTATACTCCATCTAGCCACAACTGTGTTAATGGTGTCCAGTTTTTAAGTTTTAGTATATATTTTCATTTATTGCATATTATCTTTTTGATAATACAGAGCTTAGACCTTCTTGTTCTGTATTGGTGAGGCCATCT
Organism: Hucho hucho; assembly: GCA_003317085.1. Classification (NCBI taxonomy): domain Eukaryota; kingdom Metazoa; phylum Chordata; class Actinopteri; order Salmoniformes; family Salmonidae; genus Hucho; species Hucho hucho. The sequence continues at coordinate 162,069 of QNTS01002790.1, read as the reverse complement.
TTATCATATGAATGTTTAAAACATGTAATGGATCATGAATGAGTTGATTGAATGTTTAATAGACATAAATTAGAGTACCATCAAGGTCTGGAGTCTAACTGGAAAACAATTTAGATATTAATTTACAAATCTGATATTGAGAAGCACTTCTGTCCTATTTAATTTAATGAGTCCTATTATACAATGAATCCCTGAGGAATAGTTTTTGTACAGCTGTGGTCATGGTTTGTATCACTTTGGCCACTGAGCACAATAATACATAGCTGTGTCTTCAGTCTGAAGGTTCTGCCCTTTTAAAAACATGGTATTACTGCTAGAGTTTACTGAGAGGCTGAACTTGTTCTTCAGTGGATCCTTGTATTCTGTGTTTCCAGAATATACATGTCCAATCTACTCCAGCGCTTTTTTTTCAGGTTGGTTGCAGTGATGAAGTTTGTTAGAACAGGTCATTGATATAGCTGAGGGAGGGGGTTTATTTTGCATACTGTCTGTCCTACAAAGACAGGTGTCTGATACGTCACTGGATGCAATATGTATGCATAATGTACTCATAATATATCCAAATCAGTGGAGGCTCCTCAGAGGAGGAAGGGGAGGACCATCATCCTCTGTGAAATTTCATAAAAATATAAATAGTGAAACATGAAAAAAGTTCCTTTTTAGATAAAACTATACTAAATATATTCACGTCACCAAATAAGTGATTAAAATACACTGTTTTGCAATAAAGGTCTACAGTAACTTTAATAGCACTGTCTGGGGTAGCACCATGGTTTAGCCAGAGGACAGCTAGCTTCCGTACTCTTCTGGCTACATTGACTTCAATACAAACCCTAGGAGGCTCGTAGGCTTCATCCCCTTCTATAGACATACATGGTAATTATGACCACTTCCGGAGGACGTCTTCCAACCAATCAAAGCTTTTGCAATATGAATTGACATGCTGTCCATCCAATCATAGAAGAGGATCAGAGAATGAACCTTGGCTGCGGTTCTATCTCATATAGGCTGCGGTTCAATCTCATAGAAGACACACCCTCGTCCACTTACCCTCGCCTATATGCAGGTAGCCTAGTGGTTAGCGCGTTGGGCTAGTAACTAAAAAGCTGCTGTATCAAATCCCTGAGCTGACAAGGTAAAAATCAGTTATTTTTCCCCTGAGCAAGGCAGTTAACCCACTGTTCCTCAGGTACTGAAAATGTAGATGTCGATCAAGGTCAGCCCTCCGTATCTCTTTGATTCAGAGGGTTGGGTTAAATGCGGAAGACACATTTCATAATAAAACATTTTCCTTCTTCAGATGTTCCAGCTATGCAGGCTAACATTAGTTAGCTAATTTATTTGCTAGCTATCAGGCGCATATTAATAATTATATAGGTCATGTGAATAAATATGCAATCATAATTGACTGTAGCGCATACAAAGCACCCACAAGCTACCGTTGGCTGAAAACACAATCATCGCAGGATGAACGAGTGACAAACCTCCGGGCAAGGGTGGTCCATTTAAAAAATGATTCCTTCCTCTCTCGCCCCTGGCCCTGCAAGTGTATACTCTTCAGATGTCATGACATGTCATCAGAAGTGTCCACTTAATCTGAGGGCTGAGGGGATAGGGTGTGTCTTTTAAGTGTTTGGACTGCAGCCATTGTGTGTTGTATTGGGATAGTGCCAGCTTGGTGACATTGTTGGATAATGATTAAGAGTGAAGAGTGATAGTTGAGTATTGTTGGGATATTATTCAATTCAAATTTTGTTTTTTTCAAAATACAGGAGACGGAGGAGTTATATTATAAATAGTTTTCTTGGTTTTAGAACTTTATTTTTGTGTCCAGTAAGTGCAATTTACTTAAATTAGCATTGCTATCTTCAGTAGCAAGTAGCAATAGCTAGCTAGCTAACTAGTAGCAGCGTGAGCGAACAGTTTTCTTCGCCAGAATGAATAACGCTACCGAAAATGAACCCCTTTCATTCTCTTGGGTACACGGAAAAGATGTGAATTAAAACTGAGGGTCGACCTCTGACTGAGATGAATTTCATGATAGAGGATAAGGTGAGGGCGTTCAATACCAATTGGTATCAAAAGTATAGCTGGTTAACAGGGAGAAAAATGGCTTAAGGACAACAAAGTCAAGGTATTGGAGTGGCCATCACAAAGCCCTGACCTCAATCCTATAGAAAATGTGTGGGCAGAACTGAAAAAGTGTGTGCGAGCAAGGAGGCCTACAAACCTGACTCAGTTACACCAGCTCTGTCAGGAGTAATGGGCCAAAATTCACCCAACTTATTGTGGGAAGCTTGTGGAAGGCTACCTGAAACGTTTGACACAAGTTTAAAACAATTTAAAGGCAATGCTACGAAATACTAATTCCGTGTATGTAAACTTCTGACCCACTGGGAATGTGATGAAATAAATAAAAGCTGAAATAAATCATTCTCTCTAATATTATTCTGACATTTCACATTCTATAAATAAAGTGGTGATCCTAAATGACCTAAGACAGGGAATTTTTACAATGATTTAATGTCAGGAATTGTGAAAAACTGAGTTCAAATGTATTTGGCTAAGGTGTATGTAAACTTCCGACTTCAACTGTGCATAAATACATACATACTGTACATACAGTACATACATCAAATCAAATCAAAGTGTATTTGTCACGTGCTCCGAATACAACAGCTATAGACCATACAGTGAAATGCTTACTTACAGGCTCTAACCAACAGTGCAAAAAATAAAAAATAGAAAATGTTGTATCTGTAAATAATATCTGTAAATAATGACCTCCAGTTGTGGCAGTGATGACCTGTGCTGTCATGGTACCATATTTTGGCCAGGGAAGATGAATGGCTGTGTTCTATAGCTTGTCATAATGTTGTATGATTTCAGTAATTGTGGTATGTTACCGCATGTATTGTTCCAGAATCTAGTGACAAGGCTAGTCAATATTTTGCAACACAATTTAGCATAAGTTGTCCCGTTATTTTAGGTGCGTTTGATATATTGACAATTTCTCCTCTGATTTATAACAAAGGAGATGGCCTAAACATTCTCATTGAGTATTTTATGGATAAAACATTTATTTTTCCATACATTTAGTGGAATTGAGGAGCATTGCATATCTCCTCTTCAGCTTCCATATTGTATACAGTATCTCCCAAGACCAGGCCTGGGCAAACTAAATCAATATTGCCTGCGAAATCATGCTCAGATCACATAAAGAATTTGCGATAGTAAAGTTTTGAAAAACGTATTTGTTATTCAAATTAAAAACCAATGAATACTCGCCTTTGTGTAATGATTTAACTCACACTGTTTGTGGGACATTTATTTTGAAGTCATGTATAAATAACAACTGCACGAGGACAGACAGTGACTAACAGGCTGACACACATGTCACAATTACAAATAATAGCTTGCTAGAAATTGGCAAAAATATGTTTTTCAAAGATATCAAAGAAAAGGAAAGTAGACAATGAATGTAGGGTGTTCCAGCAAGAGTGGGCATTGACATGTTTCTTTATTGAGGTATCAGGAAATGCTGTGTGCTTAGTGTGCAAAGAGAGCATTGCTGTCTTGAAAGACTACAACTTGTCCTGACACTTCCAGACAAGGCATGCAGAGAAATATAGGAATATGTCTTCTGAGCAGAGGGCAAGTGCATCGAAAGAGTTGCTTTCTCAGTTGCAAAAGCAGCAAGGACTTTCACAAAACTGTATTCAGCAAACAACGGAATTGGAAGAGCTAGCTACAGTATGTACTGTCCCACAAAATTGCTAAATATAGCAAGCCATTTGCTGAGGACAAATTCATTAAAGAATGTTTAATTGACTGTTTAATATTTTGCCCCGACAAGAAAGAGCTGTTTTAAAATGTTTCCCTGTCAGGACGAACAGTGACATGGCGTGTTGAGGACATCACAGAAAATTTGGAACAACAGTTGAAAGACATGGTAAAGAATTTAACCTATTTCTCCTTGGCCCTGGATGAGAGCAGTGATGCACGTGACACGGCGCAGTTGTTGATATTCTTATGAGGCATAACCCCAGACTTTGAAATTACAGGGGAAGCTTGCTTCGGTGTAGTCAATGAAGAGCACAACCACAGGGAAAGATTTATTGGAGGATACAAGATCAAGTAGATGAATTGTTTTGTCCTGTATTGCATTATTCATCAGGAGGTGCTCTGTAAATGTGTTCTGAAAATGAGCCATGTTGTGGATACAGTCACTAAAGTGGTAAACTTCATAAGAGCAAAATCTTTAAACTACAGCCAGTTTATCTCACTGTTGGAAGAGACCGAGTCGGATCATGCAGATCTCCCCTACCACACAAACGTGAGATGGCTGAGTTTGGGGAAGGTGCTTAAAAGGGTGTGGGACCTGAAGTCGGAGATTGCTGAGTTTTTGCAAATGAAAGGAAAATATGTGGATTTCCCTCAACTGCAAGATAAAGAATGGTTGGCTGATTTTGTCTTCACCGTGGACATCATGGCCCTCATGAATTAACGGAATTCCAATCTATAAGGGAAGGGCCTTTTTGCACATGTACATCCTTGTCAAAATCTTCAAGGGCAATTACTCCTCCAGACCCGCCAAGTAGAAGCCAACAATCTCACCCACCTTCCGTCACCACTAGTCTGTTCCCTATCAGATGACCAGCGAGAGAAGAATACATCCCTGCTGCGTGCTTTGAATGGTACGTTTTCTCGTCGTTTTGAGGATTTCAAAGTGTTGGAAAATTACATGCTGTTGGTTTCCTCTCCTTTCACCTTCAGTATGGATAACGCTCCCACTGACCTGCAACTTGAGCTTATCAATTTTCAGATGCAGTGATTGGTTCTATGCATCTCTCAATGAACAAAACTTTAGGAGTTATGCTCAGAAGATGTTTGTACTGTTTGGGTCAACCTATGTATGTGAACAGACATTTTCAAT